>CM032232.1:11917500-12167500 GCA_019009955.1 Riptortus pedestris
TGAAATACTCCATTTTAGCTGAATTCCCTCAAGGGTAATCAGCTATTGATGTCGTACTCACGACGCGATTTTCTAAAAATGTCTTTAAATGTCTATCGATCCTAACTAGGAGTTGACAAAAATGAAGTCCGTTCAAAATTTTATATATGTATACATATATAGCTGCACTCCATTCCACAAGACCCAACAAAATTTAATAACAAATTTCTTGTTTTAAAAAGAAATATTAAAAAAAAAAAAGTGATATTTTTTTTTAACATTACCCAGTTAGGATGATTAGGAGGCTGCCCCTGAGGGGAGAAGGAGGGCAGCTTGTTTTGTTTGTTTGTTTTATATATATGTGTGTGTGTATGTTGTGTGTCTGTTAACGCTCTAGAGGACATCATTTTTCTTGATCGATACCAAACTTGATATTTAAACGTTTTATGCAATAGTAAAGATTAAGTTCTTTAATGACTAAAATCGGACAGGGGAGAGGAAAGGGGTTTGAAGGGGAGAATTTCGAAAATTCTTAATATCTCCGTTATTATGAGTCGAATCGAAAAATGTTATAAAACCAATCGTATTGAAAATGTAATTTTCTATAAATGTTATATCACAATCTGTAAAATTAACCGACAATTGGATGTTTGAGTTTTCAGCCTTCAGTAAACCCCCACTCCTGCCCATGTCATATTAACAATGCAACAAAAATCAGGGCCGTTCAGAATGTTGGATAATGTTGAGTTGAACACTCCCCGTAGTTAGTTCACGCAGCCCCTGCTTGACTTTTTCTGGTTCTTCACTCCCAACACCGCAAAAGTGAAAAAGTGTTGGTTGTAGTTTAGCAATCCGTCATCTATTATCCATTAGCTAGCAGTGCTTCATCAATGCGGGACCATTGTTGTCAAAAGGCTAACAACAGTTTCATTCGTCGTTCGAAAGCAGAGACCCTATCGACGGCCTATTGTCACCACCAGAAGACTAAAGGAACGCAGGGTCGTTTCGGCCAGAGCTCCTGCTGGAAGAAACTAATTCACCCGGGAAGACAAAGAGCGGACCCGGGAGTAGAGGTTGTAGTCCGGGGTATTGTGTGTTGGGGCCGGAACCTTCCCAATCAGGAGTACTGGAGTAAAGGCAACTCCAGGACTGGAGTAACTCGGCCTCTACTACTACTTCCCAATTCTAAAGGCTCAAGGAATTGAGGCGATAAATGTCGGAGAACTTTTCTTATCGGATCTCTCTTTATCGCCCTCCGATAAGGGCTTCGCGATACTACGGCCCTGATATTTATTGATAAAGGCTGGAAGCCGCTCGTTAAATAATGGAATCGCTAAAAAGGTTTCCGAGATATCTTTACGGACCTTTAAAATATTGAACTCCATCTCTCTTAACTTACAAGATTAAAGCGGTAAAAAGGTCATTGTTACTTGAACTCAGAAATTTCTGCTTGTATTACAGGATAGTAATAAATTAATCTACAAAATTTTACAGTTAGACACCGCAGTGAATATAACGAGAAATCGTTCAGTCAATTTACATTTTAATAACCTCTACAACGAAAAGTGTCTGAATTGTAAACAGGTCAACGATCCCCTCAGAGCAGAAAGATAGAAATACTCTTGACCGAAAAGAAAAACAATTACTCAACTACATATGAACACAATATATTAATTTTATTTAAAACTACTATATCTAGCACTGCAATTTATAATGAACAAGAATAATTTTTTTCTGTAATCGTTGAATAATGGTAACATTACTAAACTGAAATGAGTGAAGAAAGTGAAACATTTTGCAGAAAGAAAGTGAATTGCCTTCTTAATTAGTAATAAGTATAAATTAAAAAATGATTTGAAGTTGGAAATTAAATGCTTTTAAATGTTTCTTAACATTGTAAGAATTTATTTTAACAAAATAAATTGAAATGTGAATGAATTATTGGTGGAAATAATCAATATATTTTAAAATTTAAATATAATAATAATTACCTTCCTTGTTTATAACCTGCACTTGTTTATAACTGCACTACTTTACAATCATCACTAGTGGTCTTATAACTATGATTATAACCTTTCACAACTATGCATATAACCTACCAACAACATAATCTTCACAACATCCTAATTTTGTTCATATTCTGGTTAGATGTGATCATGTATTACACGATTACAGAAAAAATTTAATATTACACTCGTGACGAAAGTAGAATTTACAACTCTCGTGAAATTACCGGTAAACGTGTCACTCGAGTTGTAAAACGATCTACTTTCGTCACTTGTATAATAAATAACTATTCTTCAGTTCTTCAGAACGAATAGGGATGTATCTAATCTAGAAGCGGTTTGTTGAACAATACATATGTATTTCAGCTTAAAATAAGATAGTCCATGATATTCTATTTGTTCTATCAGTTGACTAATACATGATGTGACGAAGAAGGGAGTTTAATGAAGGTTAAGTTTAAAATAAGCAAATATCTTGGTTAATTTTTTGAGATAGAGAAAGAATGCATACAACAACATTTATTGGTCATTTAATTTTCATTGGTGGGATCAATGTGTATTTGGGGAAATTTTGAGACGTCTTGAGTACAACCTAAATTGCTGATTTCCCTTCAGGAAAATCTGCTAAAATCCATATTTTAATATCAAAGCCCATTCCACAGATTTGGATTTTAGATTTAATCAAAACATTGAAACTAAATAAATTAAAGTCAGCGTGTTATTATATGAAAAGGGACTGAAAAAGCAGTCTTGTATAAAAAACTGGGAATATATTGACCTAAATAAATTATATTAATTAACGAGCAACCTTTAGAGATAGAGAGTACAAAAATCCATTTAGTTTCATTTTACCTCTTTTGTCATTGACTATATTTTTCTTTACCTTCTTTTTTTAAGCAGATTTCCCTTAAGTGAAATCAGCTATTGAGGTCGTACTCATGACGCGAGTTTCGAAAAATTTCTTCAAATGTCCATCGATCCTACCCAGGAGATGACGAAAATGATGTCCGTTCAAAATTATATATATATATATACACTAGCTCAGATACCCGGCTTCGCTCGGGAATTCATTTGAGGCTGAATGGTTATGGTATTTTTTTGGCAAGGCTTTACTATGCATAATATTTTGACATTTACCCGTCCCAGTGGTTTTAAGGTTAATACCCTGTTGTTGGCATTTGTTAAGAATAAAAGTATTGTTTTATGTAAGACTTTCACACCTGTCACTGCATATTGTCATATTTTCCCGTCTCCTGTGCATTATTGGTCATAGATTTGAATTATTAAGGAGAAAATATTTGACATACATTTGAATTAATTTTTTTCAGGTGAGAGGTTACCTGGTAGTTCATATTGAAAAGAAGTGTTGAGCAAATTTCTCTTAAATAACAAAATAAACAACTTTTATTATGTGCATATTTGCCGAAACCGTAATAGGAAATCATTAATTAATTAAGTTTCAAGGCCTACCTTTATACAACCCCCAACCTCCTGCCAGTCCCCTAGAAATGTTAGAATGGCTTTATAATTAACGAAGGCGTAAGTGCTAATACACAATAACTCAGTGTTTTTATTTAGTTCGAGGTTGAGTCTTTCTTTTTCTGCTAAAAATAAAATTGTTGTCTCCGCCGCTATAATTATTTAGAGTATAACGCCTTTATACTTCTGTATACAAAATGTATAAGTGTATATAAAAAAAAAAAGTTTCTCTAAAATATAACCAAGAAAAATAAACAATCTTTTGTTATGTGCATATTTGTCCAAAAACCCCAATAGGAAACAAAATATCACTATTATTAATTTTCAGGCCCTCCCTTATAACCCCCCACTTCCTGCCCATTCCCTAGAAATGGTTAGTATAGCTTATTATAAGTGAAGGCGTTAGTACTAATGCACATACCCGAGTTGGGTATAATTTGGTTGAGTCTTTAGTAAAAATATAAAAAAAAAAAACCAAATAAAATTGTGGACACCCCACCCCGCTTTAGTTTATAGCGCCATAAACTCATTTATGCTCCCCGTATACGGCAAAATGTGCATATAACAAAGTTACTCTAAAACCAACAAAATAAACAACTTTTGTGAGATGTGCATATTTTGCTGAAAAAAGCGATAGGAAACGAAATAATCGCTATTTTTTTAATTTCAGATCCTCTCCTTATAACCCCCACTCCTTCCCGTGCCTAGAAATGTTAGTATTGGCTTATTATAAGGAAAATCGTTAGTATTAATTCACAAGCGAGTTTGGTTTAGTTTCCGGTTGAAGTCTTTTGTACCAAATAAAATTGTGGACTCCCGCTAAAAGTTTTTAGCGTATAACTCATTTAATACTTTATCCGTATAGCAGCAAAAAGTGCATCATTACAAAAGTTACTCTAAATTTACAAAATAAACAACTTTTGTTATGTGGCATATTTTGTGCTGAGAAAGCAATAGGAAACGAAATATCGCTATTTATTAATTTCAGGCCCTCCCTTATAACCCCGGCCAACTCCACATAGTCTTCCTGTCTGTAGAGAAATATTCAATATCGCCTAAAGTCTAAGTTGGGCTAGTAGTAATATAACATACCAAGTTCATAAAAATTCGGTTTCAGCCGTTTATACCGGAAAAGGTAAACATACAAAACAAACAAACAAACAAATAAACAATACAAACAACAAACAGACACCAAAGAAACAAAATGCACACACTATAGTTTTATGGTGTCTAATAGACCATGTGAAACTGAAAAAGTTATCGTGAAAATTTCGAGAAAAAACAAAATCCAATGTAGCAGACCAGAGGTTTATACAATTTTATATATATCTATATATAATATATAATATATATATATAAATTTATATAAAAAAAAAAATATATTATAATTAGTATAATATATATAAATGTCTGTTTAACGCCTCTAGCGGTCGCAATTTTTTTGTTTGAATTCGTTACCAAACTTCGGAATATTAATCGTTTTATTTAAAAAGGAAGATCAACTTCGTTAATGGCTGAAGTCGGTCCAGTGGGAGAGGGGGTTTAGAGGGGGGATTTTTCGGAAAATTCGAAATATTTCCGTTATTATGCGTCGGATCGAAAGATTGTATAGAATTAATCTTATTGCAAATTACATTTACTATAAATATAGTGTTTCGTATACATTTTATTTCCCCTATCTTGGAATATTAAACCGAGATATTTGCATTTTTAATAAATTTGGGCCGATACCAGGATTTTTGAATTCTTCCCGCCAAAACCTAGTTCGGCCCATTTGCCGTAAATGTTGGGCTCTTGTATGGAGAATACTCTATTGTATTACTTCACGTGGGAAATCACTTAGTTTACGGGGCATCACCCTGCGTGACGGACTTTTGTTGATACGGTTTTTGTTATTTTTCTATTATCTTGTTTTTATTACATTGTTACATTTTGAGCCAAATCGCTTAGTTACGGCTGCTCCTATATAAATAAATAAATAATTTTCTACAAATGTTTCCATATACATTTAATCTGTATTTTGACTAATAACGGAGATATTTGCATTTTAGCAGATTTCCCTTAAGGGAAAACATCTATTGAGGTTTTCCTCATGACGGAATTTTCGACATTTTTCTTCAAATGTCCATTGATGCAGACCTAATAGATGACGAAAATGAGGTCCGTTCAAAACTGTGTATATATATATATATATATATATATATATATATATATATATAATATATATATATATTATATTATTTGTCTGTTTACCGGCTCTAAGAAGTCGCAATTTTTGTTCTTGATCCTTACCAAACTTCATAATTAAGCGTTTCTATGTAAAAAGAAAAGATCAAGATTCGTTAATGGCTGAAATCGACCAGAGGGAGGGGGGTTTATAAGTGGAGGATTTCGAAAATTCGAAATATCCCGTTACTATACTCGGACCAAAAGGATTGTATAGAAACCAATCTTATTGGCAAACATTAATTAATTTACTAAAAATATAGTTCTATACATTAATTCACCTATCTTGAATATTAACCGAGATATTTGCATTTGTATTCTGCGTTGTGGACACCAGTAGGCTTATTTTCGAGTGAGTTTCCGACGAGAGCATCTGGCTGGGCGTTTCCCATAACTATCGTCCCTCTAGAATCAGGATTAGAGGGTTAGGTTTAAAAACTGTTTTTTGGGGCTAGAAACTACTGGGTTATTACGCCCTAAATAATGTGTTTTAGCATATTTCCCTTAAGGTAAATCATCTATTGAGGTTGTACTCCATGACGGAATTTTCGACATTTTTCTCTTCAAATGTCCATCGATCCTACCATAGTAGATGACGAAAAAACATGAGGTCCGTTCAAAACGGTATATATATATATCTGTATATCTCTCTATCTATCTATCTAACTATATATTTGTCTGTTACCGCTCTAGCGGTCCCCGCAATTACTGTTTAATCCTTACCAAACTTCATATTTAAGCGTTTTATGTAAAAAGAAAGATCAAGTTTGTTAACGGCTGAAATCGGACTAGTGGGAGGGGGGGTTTTAGAGAGGAAGGATTTTCGAAAATTCGAAATATCTCCGTTACAATACGTCCGGATCGAAAAATTAAACAGAACCAATCTTATTACAAATTAAATTTACTCGTATAAATAATGTTATATACATTTATTCTATATCTTGAAATATTAAAGCCGAGATATTTGCATTTTTCAGTATTTTCACCAAACCGCCACTTCTACTCATGTTTACGTAAACAATACTCTGATACATAATAAATCACATTATTGGAAGTATAAATACCAAACATTGTATTCAAGAGACCTTTATTATACGAGATACATGCAAATATGTACTGGTGACTCCCCCCCCCATCTTAAAGTTTTGGACTACTAAAATTTTATTGATTGAGATAACAATTATTTTGACTCATTATTAATTACAGTACTATATATAGTAAATAGTTCTCAATAAAATTAATGTGTTATATTCTGAAATATTTCAGTAATTGTTTTTCTTTCCGGTGTGAGGCGGGACCCGTTTGTTTACATTTCTAACCTAACGCTTCCTGTCGGCAGGCTATTGAAATTTGATGAAACATTTCTTATTTCCGTTTGTATTTATTCACGGTGTTGTGTTAGCAGTATGTATATTTATCTATTACTAAACTTACCGAGGGAAATCTGCTTAGTTTACGCAGCCCCTGCGTGACGGACTTTTTAGGTTTAGAGTTTTCTTACTACTACCGTTGTTATTAGGCAGATTTCTCTATTGCAAAAACCTTCCACGGGGAAATCTTGCTTAGTTTACGCGAGCCCCCCTGCGACGTGACGGAACTTTTTTAAACTTTACACTTCATGGTCTTCTGTAAACCCCCACTCTTACTCTTTTCATAATTACCCCATTATATCATAAACCACTTTATTCTAAGCCTAAAAACCAAATATTGTTTTCAAGAGACCTTTATTATCCGATATACTTGAGAAGTCGTTATGGGATGGCGTAATCAAGATTTTACATTCTTCTTTCGAAAATGTCATACATGTAATTGTTAGAAATCACACTTGTGACATTGGGGTATAGGGGGGGGATTCCAAATGTTTTAGCTATTATGAGTGGGATCGTAGGAGCATAGGATAAACCGAAAATAGCATTATAGCTAAAACGCGTTTTGATCACTATATTTTTAAACAGAGATTTAATTTCTCTTTTCTCTTACTTTCTTCTTCACAAAAATAATGTGGATAACATACCAAAACTGATAGTAAAACATTCATATGAGATGAAAACTAAAGGTGTACAGCTGCGCCATAATTCTTATAAAAATTAAATTAGGAATCTTTTGAGCAAACAAACCTAATTGGCATCTCATTATGACAAGGTTAGCTTTCCTTTCTGATTGAGTTGGAACTGAAAGTATTATTTGGAGAGTCCGTCACTAAATAAACTCCAGTTGGGAATGGAACTCACAAATTAAAGTTATCTAAATGTATTAAAATGTACACGTAGACATCCTAAGACCGTTTAAAAAGGGCTGCGTAAACTAAGCAGATTTCCCGAAGTGCTGGAATGACACTTGTGGTCTCATATCAACACGTATTCTCTATTTATATGAAAAAAGTCCGCCACACAGGGGCTGCGTAAACTAAGCAGATTTCCCCACGTGAAGTTATACAGTAGATAAATCTGCCCAATAACAGCTGTAGTAGTAAGGTAACTCTAAACCTGTTCAAGAGGGACGAATGGTTACGGAAACGGCCGCCATAGCTCTCAGCGGAAAGTCCCGAACATAGCTGACTTCTGCCACTGACACACAGAATACAAATACAAATATCTCGGTTGATATTCAAGATACAGAATAAATGTATATATCAATATTTATAGTACATTTAATTGGCAATAATATTGATTCTATACAGTGTTTCGATCCGACGTATAATAACGGAGATATTTTGAATTTTCTAAAATCCCCCCCTTTAAACCACCCCTCCCACTTCTCCGACTTCAGCCATTAACGAACTTGATCTTCCTTTTTACATAAAACGTTTAAATTTCGAGTTTGGTAACGATCACACAAAAATTGCGATCGCTAGAGCGTTAACAGACAAATATATATATATATATATATATATATATATATATATATATATATATATATATATATATATATATATATATATATATATAATTTTGAACGGACCTCATTTTCGTCATCTCCTGGGTAGGATCGATGGACATTTGAAGACATTTTTCGAAACTCGCGTCATGAGTACGACATCAATAGCTGATTTCCCTCCAGGGAAATCTACTAAAAAAAACGATGAGTAAAAGAGCTACTGTAGCTAGAAAGCAAGAAAGTACGAATAACTCGCATAATACTTGAGTTACCGGAAAATGTATAGAATAACAATTATAGAAAATCAAAAGTCTAACAAGATTGGTTCTATTACATTAAATGATTCCACTCATATTAACAATGGGTTAGTTCCTGGGTTGGATCGATGAACATTTGATCGAGAATCGCTTCATGTGTAGGATCTCAATAGCTGATTCTCTTAAGGGAAATCTGCTAAAATTTAAAAAAGTCAAATGGTATTGAAGAGACAAAAATGAATTATTGAAACATTTCCTTTTCTTAAAATCTTGAGTCGTGAAATTTATTTCAGTTGGCTTGAAAGAATCTGTAGCTCTTCCACGAAACGTGCCACTGCTTGTATTTTTTTAGGTCCCTCAACTGAGACCTGACCAGTGAAGAAATAATATTATGAGGCTGATGAATGCAGCAGAGGAGTTGACAAAAATTAGCTTGTATCGACACAGCGATTGAAGAAGGAGGTACCCACATCAAATTGGATTAACACATTTTTGATGTACGGCCATGAAAAAATATATTGCCAACAAACGGATGTTTAATAAGTATTATCAAATCACATAAGAGATTTGATTTGATAAATATCTACGGTTCATACCCAAATCAATGGGATAAAATAATTTTTGCCTACTGTCCCTTTGAAAACTTTTCTACCGTCTTATTTCTGACGATGTCGTTTTAGCAAATTTTCCATAAGGGAAATCCGCTATTGAGGTAGTACTCATGAGGGATCTCGAAACAATTCCTTAAATGTCCAGCGAACCTATCCAGGAGGGTTATTCAAAATTATATAAATTATATATATATATATATATATATATATATATATATATATATATATATATATGCCGTTACTGCTCCAGCTGTCCGTGGGGGGTGGGGAGAGGGGAGAGGGAGGAGGGGGAGGGGAGAGGGAGGAGGGAGAGGGAGGGAGAGCAGGGGGAGGGGGGAGGGGGAAGTGGGAGGGGGAGGAGAGGGCGAGGGGTGGGAGGAGAGGGGGAGAGAGGGGGACGGCGGAGAGGGAGAGGAGAGAGGTGAGAGAGGGTGAGAGAGGAGAGGGGAGGGGGTGCGGGGGGGAGTGGGAGAGGGAGAGGGGGAGAGGGGAAGGGGTGAGGGGGAGGGGGACGGGCGAGAGAAGAGAGAGAGAGAGAAGAGAGAGAGAGAGAGAGAGAGAGGGAGGAGGGAGAGGGAGGTGAGGGAGAGGAGAGGTAGAGAGGAGAGGGAGAGGGAGAGGGAGAGGGAGAGGGAGAGGAGAGAGAGAGGAGGGAAGAGGAGGGAGAGAGAGAGGGAGAGAGCGAGGGAGAGGGAGAGGGAGAGGGAGAGGGAGATGGGAGGGGGAGAGGGGGAGGGGGAGATGGGAGGGAGAGGGGGAGGGGGGGAGGGGGAGGTTGGGAGGCGGGGAGGGGGGGGGGGGGAGGGGGGAATGAGGGGGAGACGAGTTGAGAGAGAGAGAGAGAGAGGAGGAGAGTGAGAGGAGGAGAGAGTGAGAGACGTGAGAGAGAGAGAGAAGAGAGGAGAGAGAGAGAGAGAGAGAGGGAGAAAGTGAGAGAGAGAGAGATGAGAGAGAGATGAGAGAGAAGCGAGAGAGATGAGAGAGGAGAGAGAGAGAGAGCCGCGTGAGGGGGAGGAAACAAAGGACTAGGGGAAAACGCCAATGCGAATCTAATTAGGGACCTTCTAGGAAGAACTGGAACAGTCTATGCCTAGACACTTCTACAAGTGCATTGTAAAAGGGAGTCTCCACAGTACCACTCAGTCAGTGGTTGCTCGACGCGTCTTCGAGGGATGTTCAGCGTGACTTAGTGCAATGCGGTAAAGTGTTTTGCTGTGTCTGTAAGTAACATTTTAGTCCCATGTTTAAGACAGTGCAGTGCCGTTGTTTTAGATGAATTTCAGCGACCGTGAGTGAATTATTGGACTGTTTTATCTGAAGAACAGTGACACTATCAGTGTAATACTGTGAGTAGTAATAATCAAGAGTATTGTACATTGAGAAATAAATCGTGCAGTGTTAAACTGTGAAACTTTTGTGTGTTTAATTTTGCAATCCAAACGAACTCTTATTAACAACGTTTTATTACTGGCTTTGTAATTAAAACGTAACAATATTAACCTAGCTATTTAGAATTTTTAGTTGTTAGGCTTCAGTAAACCCTCACTAATTTCCTAATATCAATAACTTGTTATAACATGAAATTCTTTGTTCGAAGCTTAAATCTCAAATATTGTTTCCATGAGAACTTTATTACATGTTGTACGAGGATGTATCAATTAAGATTTTGCTTTCTTGTTACGAAAATCTTCATTTGATCTATACCATACTCGATATTAAGCCGTTTTGTTCAAAACTGTATTTCATATCTGTGGTTCGCAATAATCGGACCAGGAATAATTGGGGTTTAGAGAAGGAGGGGAATTCAAAATATCTTCGTTATTGTGAGTCGGATCGTGTAATGTTATAGAATCAATCTTGTTAAACTATTCAACATCTACAATTGTTGTTCTGTGCATTTTTCGTAACTATATTACTAAGTAAGTAGTTTCATACATTCTCGTTATCAGCCTTCACCAACTCTCTGCTCCTACTCATCGGTGTTTTAGCAGATTTCCCTTAAGGGAAATCAGCTATTGAGGTCGTACTCATGACGCGATTTTCGAAAAATTTCTTCAAATGTCCATCGATAATACCCAGGAGATGTATATATATATATATATATATATATTATATATATATATATTTGTCTTTTAACACTCTAGAGGTCGCAATTTTTGTTTAATCGTCACCAAACTCGGTATTTAATCGTTTTATGTAAAAAGGAAGATCAAGTTCGTTAACGGCTGAAATCGGACCAGGAGGGGGATTTTCAAAAATTCGAAATATCTCCGTTATTATGCATCCGATCGAAAAATTGTATATAACCAATCTTGTTACAAATTAAATTTACTATAAATATTGTTATATACATTTATTTTCTATCTTGAATATTAACCGAGATATTTGCACTTTTATGAAGGCTGTGGTCGGGTATAGTTCGGATTAGGTTGGCCATTTTCGTAACTGCTCGGCTCAGGTGGAAGCTTCTTATAACCTTAACTGTCGTTTCTAACCTTACCTTACTTTCGTTACTTTGTAAGATATATGCAAATACGGTCTGTTCATCCGCAGTCCCTCCCTTCTTTAGTTCTTGTACTACTAAAATTTGAGTTATTAAAATATAAACTATTTTTACCGTTCAGAAGCCGTTTCAGCTGGGAATTTATTAAAATTAACTGAAAGATTTCTTATTACCGTTTGTATTTACTCATAGTGGGCTTGCATTACCAGTATGCAGATATTGTAAAACTTAACATGGGAAATCTGCTTAGTTTTCGCAGCCCCTGCGTGACGGACTTTTTCCATAGAAATAGAGAATATGCAGTAAGGGGAGATCACGTGTTTCATAGCAACACGCGGGAAATCTGCTTAGTTTACGCAGCCCCTGCGTGACGGACTTATTACTAATGATCTCTTCATATACAACTGCAGGTATCGGCAGTTTGATAAAGAACGATCATGAACATACACGAAAATTTATCCTACCAACCACTGATTCCTACAACCCTGAGGGATGCTCTTGATAACAGTGCGTATATTCGGAGTATAATAGGACGCATAGGGGCATATTGATAAGGTTCTACGAATGTCATTTACAAGTCCACATTGAACGAAGCCTTCATGAACGTTCCATGATTCGCTCTTGAAACACAAAACTGGAATACAAAGAGGTCCGACATAAAATACATGAATGACCATATTCAAGTTAGTTAAGGGCCATTCCCATTTAAGCTGTTATCTGTTTTGGTACGAGCTTTTAAAACGACGAAATGACTCTATTAAAGAGATTTCCACCACTCTCACCATCCCATTTATCGCTTATTTCTCCGAACTATTTCATTGCCACTCATTCGGGATTTACAACCAAAACTCAAGTTGGAATAGACTATTAAAACACTATTTACTATTTTCATTTGACGATCTGTATATTTTCTGCTCTACTTCTTCTCTAAATGCATTTCCTTTCATTTTATTAACAAAGTTATTATGTTTTTCTTTATGTCTGTAAATAGAAGTTTTAGTTGGTTTCTTGTGGTCTGATTGATCTGTGTTTCATAGCTGTTACTAAAAAGTCTCTAAAATTTGTAGTAAATAAAACACTAAAAGTAAATTGTTATTATTTTAGCAGATTTCCCTTAAGGGAAGTTTAACTCATGAAGCGATTTTCTAAACATTTCTGCAAATGTCCATCAAACCTATCTGAGACATGACGAAAATGAGGTCCATTGAAAATTATATATGTTTGTCTGTTACAGCACTAGCGGTCGCAGTTTTTGTTTCACCGAAAATGGTTATTTAAACGTTATATGAAAATCTAAAGATATTGTCCGTTAACTGTTGAAATCGGACAACTGGAAGGTTGTCCATGTTAATCAAAGTTCCTAAAAAATGACATATGATATATATATCAGTTTTAATGTCACTCTGATTGTACATAGAAAATACAATGCCGAGACATCCGAACAGTTATAACATCTAGTCACATGAACTAGGTATATATATTTAACACTTTTTGACACCAATTACTCACATTTGGTAAGGTATAAAAAAGGTTTCTTCACCAGTTCTTACGATGATTTTGCACCAAATGTTATAGACACTATCTGAGAGTCGAATGGTGTAATGTTCGCAGTCGGAAAATGTCAGCCGTAGGATCAAGTGGAGGGTTTCTAGGGAAAACATGAGATTTCAGCTGGAAGGGAGTGCTACCTGCTATCACACTCTCCGACTCCTAGGGTAACCATTTCCTTACTTTTCAACAAATGCAAAACCATCAGTATTATTTTACCAATCATTTAGTACACACCTACTTATTTAGTCCTGTAAATGTATTAGATACCCGTATCTGTATTTCCTGTATCTTAGTGGAACGAGTTTGAAGTCAGTTTTTTTTTTGTTAGTATTATTTGATTATTTAACTTTACGTTTATTTAATGGTAAAGAGTATTTACATAAGTATAATACTTTCACTGAGCCACTGTATGGAACAAATTTTAGAACGATAAATTAAATTTAAGTGACCACTGCTCATTAACGGCTTTTCTTTGAATGTATTTAAAACGCATATCATTTTTTCGAATTGCAAATAAACATTTTTAAGCTATAATTAATTATTTATTAATTTTTTAGTAGGACATATAAAATGCCGACAAAATGAGATTTGATTTTGAATTCAAATTCAAGCAGTGAATTTTACAGCTAAATTCTTATTAAATACAATTTGCCGGAGAAATGACACATAAAGAGACAACTGAGTAATTATTTAGTTAGATAAGCCTGTTCCTTTTGAGGTAAAAAATGTATCATGGTTAGATGATGAAGTAGAGTTTCAAACTATGTAGGAGAAGAGGGACCGTCAACCATCGCGGGGAAACGCGAAAATATTTGAGGGAGGAAGCCAAAGAATGGACAAAGAATATGGAGAGGAAAGCAGATAGATTTTCAACTCCACAAACAGCTTTTAACAGAATAATAAACGAAAAGTTACAAACATTATGCGTTATTCCATTAATATTAACGCTTATAATTACAAAAAAAAAACATTAATGTGTTTTAACTAAAAAAAATAAAAAGGCTGTCACGCAGGGTCTGCGTAAACTAAGCAGATTTCCCATGTGAAGTTTAGGAATAGAGAAATCTTCATACTGGTAACACAACACCACCATGAGTAAATACAAACGGTAATGAGAAATCTTTCTGTTAATTTTAATAAATTCCCAACTGGAACGGCTTCTGAATTGTAAGAATAATTTATATTTTAATAACTCAAATTTTAGTAGTCCAAGAACTAAAGAAGGGGGGGGGGCGGATGAACTGAACGTATTTGCATAAATTTCACAAAGTAACGAAGGTAAGGTAAGGTTAGAAACGACAGGTTAGGTTAGAAGCTTCTGACTGAGCCGAGCACTTACGAAAACGGCCGAACTAACCCAAACAACACGCGACCACAGACTTCATAAAAATGCAAATATCTCGGTTAATATTCAAGATAGAGAATAAGTGAATATAACAATATTTACAGTAAATTTAATTTGTATTAAGATTGGTTTTATACAATTTTTCGATCCGATGCATAATAACGGAGATATTTCGATTTTTCGAAAATCCCCTCCTCTAAACCCCCCCTCCCACAGGTCCGATTTCAGCCATTAACGAACTTGATCTGTTTTTTTACATAAAACAGTTAAATATTCGTAACGATCGAACAAAAATAATAATTAACAGACAAATATATATATAACTTTGAACCGACCTCATTTTCGTCATCTCCTGAGTAGGATCGATGGACGTTTGAAGAAATGTTTCGAAAATCGCGTCATAATTACAACCTCAATAGCTGATTTTCCTTAAGGGAAATCTGCTAAAACAATAATAGTATAGATATCCCTTTTTTGTTACATAAAAAATATGAAGTACTAGAGTCATAGAGCCTACCCATTCCTTCTAACTCCCACCCCAAACTTTTACTAATCCTCTAAACTCAGACTAGGCCTATTTTCTGCCAATAACATATATGATATTTAATGTTGACTGGAACAGTTAAATATCGGGTATGATACAGACGAAATAAAGATTTTTGAGACCAGAAGGTAGACTCGCACAACGAATTTGCATGTATCTCCCATAATAAAAGCCTCAGGAAAACAATATTTGGTATTTACGTTTAGAACGACGATTTCCATGAAATATCAGCTTATTGTTATTAAGAAGTTAGTGGGAGTGAGGGTATATTGAAGGCTAAAAACTAAAAAAATCCAAATGTCTCGATTAATATCCGTATTAGGGAAAACCTGCATGTAATAACATTTATAGACGATTACATTAGCAACAAGTATGGCTCTACACAACGTTTCGATTTAGACCATCGATAATGAAGAAAGTTTGAAATTTTTTAAATTCTCCCCCTCAAAGCCCCCCCCCCTTTCCGATTTTAGCTGTTAACAAACTTGGTCTGTAATTTTACCTTAACCGCTTATGTATCGAGTTGTGTAGCGATGAAACAATCATTGCAACCATTAGAGCGCTAAGAGACAAATATATGTACATATATTTACACATTTTTGAACGGAGCTAATTTTTGTCAACTCCTCGATCGATTATGATGAAATTTTCCGAAAATCGCGTGATGAATTCAAGCATTATAGTAGACTTTTCTTAAGTGAAATCTGCTAAAGTCTATAAATCGTGAAATGGTTTCGTTTTTTTGGCATCCATTTTCCATTGGACGTTTTGCAACATGAAATTAATAATTTATCTCTTTCATAACTTAAAACTGATAAAGTTGAAGTTAATACACATTAAACTATGAATATCAGATGAAATTGCTTACGGTCGTTCCGTTTCCTAAGTTTGCCACAAAAAGAGGGTCACACCATTCCAGTAAGTATAAATCTTGGTCACATAAAATCTACTCGTATTATATAAATGGCGCTATAGTTCTTCTTACGTCAGAGGTCACACGTTTGCCAGAGGAAAACTTACAAGAAAATTCAGGATAAATAGTCTGGGTTATTATATTCATGCATGACATAAATTAAGATTATTTTATTGTAAATTAAGTTTTTTTTTTTTTTTTTTTAAATGTATTCCAGAGAGAGTACAGATCTTGTGGTTTGGAATACTTCGGTCAGACAGGCAGGTTAATGTTGATTAGTGTCAGAAAACATGCCAAAATTAAGAAAACATTTCGTACTGAAGGCTGAGCAATAGCAGGACATTTTGTGCGAACTAACCATCATATCATATTTGATGGTCAAAGTACATCAAAAGTCAATAGCTGCCAGTAAAGAATAATGCATACAATAAAATAAAAGGTCTGCCACGCAGGGGCTGCGTAAACTAAGCAGATTTCCCACGTGAAGTTATAGAATAGAGAAATCTCCATAGGAGAGCCGAACAGTTACGGCAAAGGGCCGAACTAGCTTTTATTGGCCCAAATTTAGTACAAATGCAAATATCTCGGTTAATATTCAAGATAGAGAATAAATGTATAGAACATTATTTATAGTAAATTTAATTTACAATAAGATTGGCGCAATACAATACTTTGATCCGACGTATGGTAACGGAGATATTTTGAATTTTCGAAAATCCTCCCCTCTAAAGCCCCTCCCCCTGGTCCGATTTCAACCATTAACGAACTTGATCTGTCTTTTTGCATAAAACGTTTAAATATGGTGTTTGGTAACGATCAAACGTAATTGCGACCGCTAGAGCGTTAATGATATATATATATATATATATATATATATATATCTATATATATATATATATATATATATATATAATTTTGAAACGGACCTCATTTTCGTCATCTCCTGGGTAGGATCTATGGACATTTGAAGAAAATTTTCGAAAATCGCGTCATGAGTATGACCTCAATAGCTGATTTCCCTTAAGGGAAATCTGCTAAAAAGGAAAGAAGCCTATTATTCATCCTAGAAAGAACCATACAAAGAAAGAAAGTAGAATCAGAAAGGAACTCCAGACAGTTTTGAAGAAAGATTTCGAAAATTATGTCACTTGTACAACCTCAGTAACTGAATTCTCATAATGGAGCTAAATTAAAGATCACATGATAAAAAAAAAAAATCATATTTCCTTCTTGTTGGAAAACAAAATATACAAACCGTTCATTTAAAATTTTGTTCATTTTAGTGTACACCAGTATTTTCTGTTTATTAAGATATACTTCGTCCGTTTAGTCGTTTGAAACAAATATTAAAAAAAAAAAAATAATTATTTTGCATTCTTTATGGAAGCACTGCCGGATTGGGAAATCTTATGTCTTTCGGTTTCCAATATACAAATTATTCCTGGAAGAGTTCCAAGTTACTTCTTGAGCAGGTTGAATTATTTGCCTAGGATGTTTTGTCCCAAGGGCAAGGCTAATACGAGGACTGCGCCATCCGGGGAACTGGGTTACGGCTGGGACCCAGCTACTTTACGATTTTGCTTCGCGCAATGCAGTAGCTGTCAGTTTGAAAATGTATCCAAGATACTGCATATGGGAAATGGTCTCCAAATTTAATAACATTTAGGAGATATAGGTTCTCGATATTTCAAGTCGCTCTGAAAACGCTCATATCTTTAGAGTAAGAGAATAGGGACCGGATAATAGTTGGCCTAGAAAATATTTCCTAATAAAGTCCGGATGTGAAAAATAGAACGCGTTTCTCGGGAAATTTGTGTGAGATTGGTGGAATTCTCTTTGTTAAACTAGTTTCGCAACGTTGCAAAGAAAAATATTTTAATAAAAACCGTAACATATTTGGGAGTGAAGCTCATTAAACGCAAGCTTCGAAAATCTCAAGTCTATAAAGAAAAATATTCTTTGTAAAATTAATTAAAAGAATACCATGCATTTAATGGAAATATATGAACATGATTACATCTAATCCTTTCTGAGACAATTTAAAGAATTTCGGGCCAAAAAAAAGGATCTTAAGGTTTCAAATCAACTGTCTTTTTGTAGATTTCCCTTAAGGCAAATCAGCTATTGAGGTTGTACTCATGACGCGATTTTCGAACGTTTTCTTCAAATGTCCATCGATTTGATATATATATATATATATATATATATATATATATATATATATATATATATATATATATATTTCTATTTATCTATCTATATATTTGTCTGTTACCGCTCTAGCGGTCGAAATTATGGTTTAATCGTTACCAAACTCGATATTTAGTCGTTTTATGTAAAAAGAAAGATCAAGTTCGGGGGCTCAGGTTAGCTATACGAGTTAAAGCATTGACCTTTACCTCACATGGCAAACCTAGAGTGGCGAGTTCGATTCTTGGACTACTAAAATTATGAAGTTATTAAAATATAAATTATTCTTATAATTCAGAAGTCGTTCCAGTTGGGAATTTATTAAAATTAACAGAAAGATTTCTCATTACCGTTTGTATTTACTCACGGTAGTGTTGTATTACCAGTATGAACATTTCTCTATTCCAAAACTTCACATAGGAGATCTGCTTAGTTAACGCATCCCCTGTGTGACGGACTTTTTTTTTCTATTTATCTATCTATATATTTGTCTGTTATCGCTCTAGCGGTCGAAATTATTGTTTAATCGTTACCGAACTCGATATTTAGTCGTTTTCTTTAAAAAGAAAGATCAAGTTCGTTAACGGCTGAAATCGGACCAGGGGGAGGGGGGGTTTAGAGATGGAGAATTTTGGAAATTCGAAATATACGGTCGGATCGAAAAAATGTATAGAATCAATCTTATAGCAAATCAAATGTACTATGAATAATGTTATACAGTTATATAATTAATACACGTAGCCCCTATCTTGAATATTAACCGAGATATTGGCATTTTTCAGTTTTCAGCCTTCAGCAAATCAAGTTCAAATTATCAAGTGACTTGAAATATAATTTCCCGTTCTGTATTGTGAGTAAGACACCCTGACAGATGAAAACCTGGACATATTTCCAGCAAGATATTATGAAATTTTCGTTTCTTGAAACACATTTCACGACAGCAGCTTCTCGGCAGTACCTGCTACAATTGGTTTTCTATCTCCTTTTGCCATAAAATTATTCCTAAAAACATCACTATAGTAATGCTTTCACATTTCAGAGTATAAGAAATGAAATGGTAAATGTAAAAATATTGAATGGCAGGTGAACATAAATAAATGTTAGGTGATTGGCAAAGAATCAATAAACCTTTCAATTGTTACAATACATTGCACATTAATTATAATTGTTCATTTTCGCATTGATAATATTTTAGTATGTTTCCCTTAAGGGAAATAAGCAACTGGGGTAATCCTGAAGCGATTTAATAGTTTTATGTAAAAAGGAAGGTCCGGTTCTTTAATGGCAGAAATCGGACCTGTGGCAGGGGGGTTTTCCTAAAAATTCAAAAAACTACGGTATAATACGTCCAATTGAAAAATATTAACCGAGATATTGGCATTTTTTAGTTATAAGCCCTCATTAACCCCCCCTCCTTCTACTCGTGTCACGTAAAAACTCTGTTATGTAATAAACCACATCATTCGAAGCTTAAATATCAAATATTGCTTTCAGGAGACATTTATTATACGACATACATGCAAATTTGTTCTAGTGACCCCTCCCCTTCTTAGGTTTTTGAAGTACTTAAATTTAATTGATAGAACTAAAAATTATTCTGATTCATTATAAATTACAATACTAGATGTAGTAAATCGTTTTTAATCAAATTAGTACATTATATTCAGATATATCACACTGATTGTTTTTCTTTCCGGGAAGAAGTTGGGAGAACTGTTTGACTACATTTCAGATTCTTTCCGTCGGGTGGTTTCACGTTATCGTTTGGATTTATTCACTTAATATTCAAGGTTGTGTTGTGTTACTGGTATGCAGATTTATCTATTACTAAACTTCACGAGGGAAATCTGCTTAGTTTACGCAGCCCCTGCGTGACGAACTTTTTGAACTAGCATACGTTTTGCCTACCTGGACATAATAATGCTATAAGTATACATCTATAATATTCTTACACAGGAAGAACTTTTAAAATATTGGATATAGTTGAAAAAGTTTGTCACTTAGGGACTGCAAAACTTTGTAGATTTCCCACATGAAGTTTAACAATGGATAAATCTACATATTGGTAACACAGTAACACCACCATGAATATTAAGTGGATAAATACAAACGATAATAAGAAATATTTCAGTTCAAATGTGTCCTATTCGATAATACTCTTGACAGGAAATAAAACAATTACTGAATTATATCTGAATATAATGCATTAAGTTATTACTAACTATTTGTTTTATCTAGCACTCTAATTTGCAATGAATAAGAATAATTTTTATATCAATCAGTGAAATTTTGGTAATAAAAGAACAAAAGACAAAGGGGATGGAAAATCATGTAGAAAAGAATTGTTGAGCATAGTATTTCGTATTTTGGCTTGAAATATGGCGGTTCATGATATATCGGATTATTAGTAACATGCGATTACAAAGATGGGGGAGGGGGTAACTGAGGCCTGAAAATGCAAAGATCTCTTACGTTAATATTTGAGATGAGAAAGAATAAATATAACAACATTTAGAGGTAATTTAATTTTCCATAAGATTGGTATTGTACTATTTTTCGACCCGACTTATAGGTACGGAGATATTCCTAATTTTCGAAAATCCTTCCCCTAAACCCCCACCTTCCGCGTAATCGGACAAGCAAATTTTAGCCATTAGTGGATTTAAACTTTACTTTTCTATAATGCGATTAAACAACGAGTTTGGAAACATATGAATGGAAAAAAACATTCAGGTGCTTTTAGTCAAAACCAAATAAAGTATGAAATTCTCATTATGTACCAAGACCATTATTTTTTAGCAGATTTCCCTTTAGAAAGAAAAAAAAGTTCGTCCCGAGTGGCTACGTAAAATAAGCAGATTTCCTACGGGAAGGTTTAAAATAGATAAACCTATATACCAGTAACACTACCGTGAATAAATGCAAACGGTAAGAAGAAATATTTCAGTCAATTTACAAGTTCTAATATGTACAACGGATAGCGCCGGAATTGTAAATAAACAGGGCAACCAAGATCGCAGAGCTGAATAGATAGAATCTAGGCAGGAAAGAAGAACAATTAATGAAATATATCGGAATAATGAGACAATTTTAATAACCCCTAAACGAAACGCTCTGAATTGCAAACAAATAGGATAGAAATACAAAAAACTCCGTCAAGCAGGGGCTGCGTAAACTAAGCAGATTTCCCTCGTGAAGTTTTACAATAAAGAAATCTGCCTAATAACAACTGTAGTAGTAAGAAACCTCTGAACCTATTCACGAGGGACGAATAGTTATGGAAACGACCGCCAGAGCTCTCGGCGGAAAATCCAAACATAGCCAACTCTTGGCGACCACACGCAGAATACAAATGTCATCAATATCTCGGTTAATATTCAAGATAGAGAATAAATGTATATAACTATATTTATAGTAAATTTAATTTGCAATAAGTATTGATTCTATACGATTTTTCGATTCCGACGTATACGTAACGGAGATATTTCGAATTTTTCGAAATGCCTCCCCTCTAAACTCCCCCTTCCACTGGTCCAATTTCAGCCGTTAACGAACTTGATCTTCCTCGTTAAATAAAACGACCAAATATCGAGCTTGGTAACGATCAAACAAAAATTGCGACCACTAGAGCGGTAACAGACAAACACATATATATAGATATATATATATATTTTATAATTATATATATATATATTTATATATTATATATATATATAACAGTTTTGAAGGGACCTCATTTTCGTCATCTACTAGGTAGGATCGATGGACATTTGAAGAAAAATACCGAACATTCCGTCATGAGCACAACCTCAACAGCTGATTTCCCTTAAGGGAAATCTGCTAAAATGCGACTCTTAGAGCGGTACAGGCAAGTGTGTATGGTAGGATCGATGGACATTTGAGGGCATTTTTCGAACATAGCGTCATGAGTAACCTCAACAGCTAAAATGATAATAGACATTGCTAAGTTGAGACCTTAAGATCCTTTTAGCAGATTTCCCTTAAGGGAAATCAGCTATTGAGGTCGTACTCATGACGCGATTTTCGAAAATGTTCTTCAAATGTCCATCGATCCTACCCAGGAGATGACGAAAATGAGGTCCGTTCAAAATTATATATCTATCTATCTATCTGTATATATATATATATATATATATATATATATATATATATATAAAATTGTAACCTCTGTCTGTACATTGATTTTTTTCGCGAAATTTCACGATAACTTTTCGTTTCACATGTCATAGACACCATATCTGCATTTTGTTTCTTTCGTGTATGTTTGTTTGTTTGTTTGTTTGTTACCTTTTCACGCATAAACGGCTAAACCGAATTTTATGAAACTTGGTATGTATATTACTACTAACCCAACTTAGACTTTAGGCTATATTAATTTTCTCTGAGACGAACAGGAGTGGAAATAGCGATATTTCGTTTTCTATTGGTTTTTCGGTAAATATGCACATAACAAAAGTTGTTTATTTTGTTATTTAGAGTAACTTTTGTTATATACACTTTTGTCGTATACCGAAGTTTAAATGAGTTATACGTTAAAACTTTAGCGGGCACTAACGGCTGAACCGAACTTAACAAAACTCGGTATGTCAATTAGCATTAATTCTTCCATGATTATAAGTTATATTAAAATTTTTAGGTTCGAACGGGAGGGGGGTTAAAAGGGAGGCCTGAAATAAAAATTCACCATATTTACATGTATAAGAGACGGGAAATATAAAAATATCAAAGACTGTGAGGCCTTATCGAACAAATAATTCTATTATTAGTAAATCCACGGCAAAGATGGGTATCAATCCTAAACACTGGGACGGGTAAATGTCAAAATATTGTGCAATGTAAAGCCTGCTAAAAAATACCATCACCATTCAGCCTCAAATGAATTCCCGGGCGAAGCCGGGTATCTGAGCTAGTATATATATATATATATATATATATATATATATATATATATATATATATATATATATATACTAGCAGATACCCGACTTCGCCCGGGAATTAATTTTGATATATATATATATATATATATATATATATTTGTCTGTTAACGCTCTAGAGGTCACAATTTTTGTTTGATCATTACGAAACTCGATATTTAACCGTTTTATGTAAAAAGACAGATTATGCTTCTTAATGGCTGAAATCGGACTAGAGGGAGGGGGGAGTTTTTAAAATTCAAAATATCTTCGTTATTATGCATCAGATCGAAAAATTGTATAGAACAAATCTTATTGCAAATTAAATTTACTATAAATATTGTTCTATACATTTATTCTGTATCTTTAATATTAACCGAGATATTTGCATTTTTATGAAGTCTGTGGTGGGGTATAGTTTGGATTATGTCGGCCATGTTCGTCATTTCTCGGCTCAGGCGGAAGCTTCTTCTAACCTGGTGTTTTTAACCTTACCTTACCTTCCTTACTTTGTGAGATTTATGCAAATACGTTCTGTTCATCCGCCCCTCCCCCTTCTTTAGTTCTTGGACTACTAAAATTGGAGTTATTAAAATATAAATTATTCTTAATAATCACCTTTCATTTTTTTGTGTGAAAGAAATATTATTTCACTTATTCAAAATCTCCATACCCTTGGCTTTCGGTTCAGGAGCTTAATATAAGTTATAATTAATAATCACCTTTCACACTTTCTATTTGATTGCATGACTATAATTAGCTTAAGTGTTATTAAAGTCCTGCAGAGGATTCATATGATGCATGATGATATATGGGATGATGAAGAGGTGATAGTGTCCTTGAGTATTGACATGTTCCAGGCCACAATAGCAATTTAATAGATTTGTATCTCAAGGACACAAAACCCAATATCCAATGGAATTTCAGTTTAATTATGCTATGATTTTCAATTACTCATTAAGAGGGAGGAATGAAAAACAATATTAGCTTTAATAAATCGTTATTTATCGACATTATGGTACGCCGTGTTTTTCCAGATTGCTCTTAAGGAAAATCAGTAATTGAGGTTATTCCCAGTGAAACTCAGGTCCATTAAAACCTGTATATATTTGTCTGCTATCACTCCAGCGGTTTTAGTTATGGTTTGATTATTACCGATCTTGCTATATTTACGAACCAAAAAAGTATGTCACGCAGGGGCTAAAAACTATTCAAATTTCCACGCTGTGATCTCATATCACTAATTATTCTCTATTTCTATTTAAAAAAAAAACAAAGTAGCGTCGGGGGGAGTGGGGGGGGGGGTACGTAAGACTAAAATAAGAAAGTACGAAAATATCACTTAATACTTGGGTTACAAAGAAATGCAAGGAACAACAATTGTAGAGAATCTGTAGTTTTAACTAGATTGGTTCTTTAACATTTCTTCAACTGTTGTTTTAGCAGAATTCTCATAAAGGGGAATCAGCTATTGAGGTCGTACTCATTACGCAATCTTCGAAATATTTCTTCATATGTCCATCGATTCTACCCAGGAGATGACGAAAATGATGTCCGTTCAAAATTATATATATATCTATATCTATCTATCTATCTATCTATCTATCTATCTATCTATCTATCTATCTATCTATCTATCTATCTATCTATATATATATATATATACATTTGTCTGTTTATTATAAATATTATTATACACATTTATTCTCTATATTGAATATTAACCGAGATATTTGCACTTTTATGAAGTCTGAGGTCGGGTATAGTTCGGATTACGTCGGCCATCTTCGTCAATTCTCGGCTCAGGCGGAAGCTTCTTCTAACCTGTCGTTTTTAACCTTACCTTACCTTCCTTACTTTGTGAGATTTATGCAAATACGTTTTGTTCATCCGCCCCCCTCCTTCTTTAGTTCCTGGACTACTAAAATTTGAGTTATTAAAATATAAATTATTCTTACAATTTAGAAGCCGTTTCAGTTGGGAATTTATTAAAATCAACTGAAAGATTTCTCATTACCGTTTTTATTCACTCACGCTGGTGTTGTATTACCAGTATGCAGATTACTCTATTGTAAAATTTCACATGAAAAATCTGCTTAGTTTACGCAGCCCCTGCGTAACTATTTTTTTTTTTTTTTTTTTATGTATTTCCTCTAGATAGAAACCCTATGTGGAGGGACTTTATTTTCCTGCACATCCCATGCATAATTGCATTATATGTGCATTTCTCAAAACTTTTAACAATTTTTTATATAATAATATAGAAACGTATTAAAAATGTAAATAAGATTATAAAAATTAAACTCGACAACAAAAAACATTAATTAGAACAATTCAGTAATACAATTAAATAACCAATAAAAATTACATAATATTAATTTTATATTTTCTTTTTCTCTTTCAGCTTAAGGATATGATAGGCTATTGCTTTTAATAAATTTAAATGTTTCGAAAATAAAATGTCAGGTCTGATAGGCCAAGCGGGAATATGAGTCTTTCACTTTCTTCGTATGTCTTGAGTCTGTCTGCATTCATAAATCAGGTGGGTGAATGTCTGTTCAGTGTAACTGTCGCATTTACAAGTATTTGAGTCAGTAAGTTTGAATCCGTATAAGTAAGAGTTTGTATTTCCGTGGCCAGTTAGTATTTGTGTTAGAAAATATGTATGTTGGGGTTGTGAGATATTGGTTTTTAAAACAGGGATATATCATTTTAGATATATTAATTTATCTGTTTGATTCCACCTCTGTTGCCACAAATTAATACTTTTTTCTCTTAGTAAACATTTTAACACAGATTGAATAATTTTATTGCAAATTACCTCTTTGCTGCTTTTAGGGCACTTTTGGGGTGGATATCGGCTATTTTTTTGCCATTTATTCCTGCATGTGGATTGACACATTTGAAGTGAATTAACATTTGTTAAAGTTGATATGGATCTGAAGTAAGTAGGAACTATTTCATTAACTCCTTTTTTGTATCAATACAAGAAGTTCTCCTTGGATTGTGTTGTCTGAGGCACAATAAGCCTTCGATGTGTATCGGCCATGCAATGATTCTTCTGATAATTGTCCAATTGGTGCAATGTAAAAAGAAATAATATCAGGTCCATGTAAAAGCAGTTTATGCAAAAATATTGGCATATAATACCATGAATAATGCCTCAAATATAAATCTTTAAATCACAAATTAATTCAGATAATTTCGCATATTAATTGATTTACCACTAGAAACTACTTTCGAAATGGGCCTGGTTGATTATTATTTCTTTTACATATTTCAAAAACGTTATCGGGAAGTTTAATGTTTTTATTCAACCAGTATTCGTATTTTCTTACAAATTTTACTGAAAACCACCAGAAACCAGATTCCAATTTTTTTGAATATTCAGGCTAAACAATCGTACGAATTTTATTATATTCTCCTTAACTTCATCAGAACATTCCCATGAGTTGTTGCACGATTCTATCAAATCAAGAGGGCAACTTATCCGATGCTTGGTTCCCTACTGTGCCAGACGTCCTACTGTTGTGTACTAGTTATGAAATCTGTAACCACAGAATGACCGTAAGAAAACGCAGCCCAAAGTAGGTAAACTAGGTACCAAAATGATTGAGAAGTAATGTACTATTATTTGCTAAATAATTAAAAAAACCGTACATAATATTAGAATAAAGCGGTTCGTGATATAACAGCTTATTGTCCATATGAGGAGTACTGGATGTTAATTAACGATGAAAACTAAAAAATCCATATTTTCTAAGTTGATATCCACGATAAAGAAAACACGTATATAACAACACTTGTAGATAATTTCATTTGCAATAAAATTGGTTATATAATGTTTTGATTCGATGTTTCAATTCAATGTTTGATTCAATGATTTAACGAAGATATTTCAAAATTTTAAATTCGCTCTCTAAAGCCCCTCCTCACTCATGGCAGATTTCTGCCAAGAACGAACTTGGTCATTCTTTTTACAAAAAACGATTAAATATCCAGTTTGATAACGGCCAAAGACAAGTTGCTATCGCTAAAGCGTTAACGGTTTTATATATATATATCCGTTAACGCTTTAGCGATAGCAATTTTTGTTAGGCTTGAACTTACCTATTTTCACTCTGTTGGTCAAGAATAGGCAATGACCGATTCACTTAGGACTGCCACTTGCACAGGTGAAAAGAGGAATGAAAATGATCAAGTAATAAGATTGGAACTGCCGAAGTAGATATTAACTCATGTACCCCATTTTATTATCTGTATTGGTATCAGCAATTCGAGTTAATCCATATCTTCGAATTTATATACCAATTCCGATGTTTTCTTTATTCTCTGAGGTTCTAATTTTATATTGCCTCTCGAAACAAAATTACTCAAACTTCATTTTTCTTATTTTTGAACACAGTATGTGACAGTGTATCCCTTCATTGGCTTACTGCTTTAATCAATCCAAAAAAACCGTAATAAATCAACAGAACCTAGGCCTTCAAATAATATAATATGATGAATAACAATGTATTTCCAAGTCTTCTGCGAAGTGTTCCTTCAATTATAGACGTACTTTCAGTCTATTAAAAAAAAATACATCTTCTGGCTAGTGACTAGTGGTAGGGAGGGTTTAGAGGGTGGAATTTAGAATTTCGAAATATCTGTGTTATCATAAGTCGGATCGAATAACTGTTAATAATCAATCTAATAACTGGCAGCAGCCAATATATTCCACAAATATAAATTTTTATTATATTCTTTAGACAAAGCACGGATATGAGAATGAATCAGATATTAAAGAAATATGTTCGATAATATAAAAGTACAAAAAAGGTAAGCACATGAAGGAGTAAATAATAATAATGCCAATCACCATCGCTGAGGAGCACAAAACTAAATAAATAAAATAAAAAAAAAATATGAATGTACTAGTATATAGGAATAACATAATTATTTTATTAAAACCATTTTAAATTGTTGTCTTTATTACTAGTCTAATGTTTATTTATGTTTGTTTATGTCTTATGCTTATTAATTGTCTTTATTACTAGTATTTAATGATTATTTGTTGTATTTAATTTTTTATTCCTTGTTTCAGTTTTTGTTATTTTTCTATAATTTTGTTTTAAATTAACATTGTTAAACATTGAGACAAATCACCAAGATGCGGGTGCTCCTCAATAAATAAATAAAAAAAATCAATCTTTTAGCTAATGTAATGCCTCATAAATGTTGGTCTATATTTTTTTTTTTTCTGTATCATCAATATTAGCCGAGATATTTAAATTTCTTTCTTTCCGGATTTCAGTAAACCCCCACTCTTACACATGTCAAATTAACTATAAGCTGTTATAACATGGAGCACTTTATTACAAGGTTAAATATCAAATATTGTTTACAACTGACCTATGTATACGAGCTACCTGCAAACTAGTTCTTATTTATTTATTAACGTCTACTTTTTTGAACTAAGGCTAATTGGGACGGGTTATCTACAGGCTACCACCCTTTTCTAGCCAGGGTGGGACTTAGGATTTTATTTAATGAATTCTGTCACTAAATAAATTCGTATTGTCCAGGCGGGAATTGAACAAGGCAAACTAGTTCTTCGATAATGTCTTGAACTAAGATTTTACTTTCTAACTCAAAAAGGTTTATTTGATCTATACCATAATCGTCATTTAACCGTTTCAGTCAACACTACGTGTAAAGATCATATTTGTTATTGGCTGAAATCGGACCTGGAATAGTGGGGGTTATATTTTAATAACTCAAATTTTAGTAGTCCAAGAACTAAAGAAGGGGGGGCGGATCGAACAGAACGTATTTGCATAAATACTCACAAAGTAAGGAAGGTAAGGTAAGGTTAAAATACGACAGGTTAGAAGAACTTTCCGCCTGCAGCCGACGTAATCCGAATAAAACCCGACCACCATGACTTTTCATAAAAATGCAAATATCTCGGTTATTATTCAGAAATAGAGACATACATGTATACGTAGCAAGTATTTATAGTAACTTTTAATTTTCAATAGGGGGGGGAGATTGGTTCTATACAATTTTTCTGTCTCGCTGCATAATAAACGGATAATTTTTGAATTTTCGAAAATCCCCCTTCTACCCCCCCCCCTACCTCTGGTCCGATTTCAGCCATTAACGAACTTGATCTGACCTCATTTTCGTCCATCTTCTGGTAGGATCGATGGACATTTGAAGAAAATTTTCGAAAATCGCGTCATGAGTACGACCTCAATAGCTGATTTTCCTTAAGGGAAATCTGCTAATATTTCAGTTATTATGACGCGGATCGTAAAATGTTATTGAACCCATCTTGTTAAACTATAGGTGCTCTACATTTGTTGTCCTATACATTTTTCGTTACTGAGGTAACAACCGATTTAATCTTACTTACTTGTTTTCAGCCTCTAGTAAGCCCCGCCCCCCTCTCTGCTGAATATGAGTTTGGCGTGTTATACCAGCCCGAGGGAAATATGCTTCGCATCTCCTGCATAACAGAGTTTATTTAATTCGTAGTACTACATTAAAATATACTAATGAGTTGTGAAATTTAGAAAAATATCTCTGTTGTCCTGATTTTTTATGTTTAAAAATTTACCAGTACGATGTCATCTCGTAAAAACGATGATTACCAAAATTAATTTGTGTAATATATAATATTTGTTAAAACTACATTTTGCCTATTTGTTCTAGTAGAAGAGGTCTACTAGAAAGCTACTATCGATTCATTCAAATTCTAACAAGATGTAGTTAAATATCTTGCCACAGTCGGATGAAGCGCCAGCGGACAGCAAGCCGTAGTGATAGCTAGTTCCCAAAGACTCCACTGGGAGTGCTGGGGGCCAATACATCGATTCATACAACTAGTGCTCTCTCTTAGACACTGCTACAACTAACAGAACTTATGCTCAAGGAGCTTACATCTATTGCCACTAGCTGCGACGAAAATTAGAGGGATTTCCAACAATTTAAATTTATCGCAGATCTCATGTTTGCGTTGGGGCATTGGTCTTAATCCCACTCGGTAAACAAGAATTTCCGGGTTCGATTCTCATCTGTGCTGTAGGAATTTATTTATTGACAAGCTCATTAAATAATAAGTCCTTCACACTTAGGCTAGGTTTATACTTTTATCATTAACCCTAGAATGGTAGTGATATTATTTCCCACTTAATGGTATTGATACGTAAAGTTTACGTGTGCAACTGATAATTGGTGAAATTATTCAAAATTTGTTAATGTTTGGGACTATTTTTTTATTTTATTAAAAGATACACTTTTCTTTAACTTATATCTAAGTTAATATCTAATAATGTGCACGGCAATCCTTTCAGGAGCTTTGTTCGAAACACGTTCCGGAGGTTGTGTGCTCCAATCATATCCATTCTTACCAAGGACTACCCCACCTTCTACATTTCTTGTAACTGATCTGTCAATATTGTGTGGTTGAGAGGTTTTAGGTTTTTTTTTGCCTCTGTATTTCTTCTCTTTCTACGATTGCCTTGATGTTTTCTAAAATTTGCTGACTCTCATCGCTATCTAGCCCACTCCATGTTGCAATCATTTCCGAAGGCTCAACCTCCTCATCACTTGGAGAATACTCCGGTTTATCAATATCCATCTATTTCATAATTGTTATTTTCCCCATCGGAGAGTTCTTTCAACAAATTTCTTCGTCCGTTAAATTTTTTTTCTCCATTTTTCAGAGACTATAAGCAGATTATTATTATTTATATTCTCTCTATACATCTTTGTCTTTTTTATATTAAAAAATAAAAGTTAAAAACATTAAAAGAAAATAAATTAGAATATAAAAATAAATTGGAAGAAAATAATTTGAGAATAATATTAACTAAGATATGGCATAAAAACCGGTTATTAGTAGCGATACGTAAATTTTACGTCCCAAAAAGTTGCGGTTAATAGTATTGATACGTAAATATTACGTGTCGTTTTTATTTCAAAAAATAGTATGCGACGAGTGGTAAGGTTCACTTTGCTGCATTTGGCGGAGGTCAAGGCCGAACTGTTGGAGGGCTCATAGCTGAGGGTGGGGGATGGTGGGGTCGTTAACGGCCCTTTGATAACAGTTCAAACCAGATCATACGTAATTTTTACGTACACTACCATTCTAGGGTTAAGTCTTTCTTCTCTTCTTTCTCATCTCCTCTCCTACTATCCCTATCCTCTCTTCTTTCGTTGTCTCCTATCCTTACAACCCACCTGGTACTTCCAGTCACCGGGTAACCCACAATCTAGTTCTATTACTCCCTTATCAACTCACAACACCCCCTTAAAATAGAACATGTGAGTGTTCAGTTGAAGGGCAACTGTCAGGACAACCACAGCAGGTCACTCTTGTCTCCCAACCTTCAGCTAATTCCCCTCTGGATCTAGGATTTAAAAAAAGTCAGTCAGACAGCGGCTGCGTAAACTAAGCAGGTTTCCCACTGCAAATAATGGCGTACAAATAACTCGGTTAATACTTAAGCTACGATATAAAAATAACTATTGGTCAACAATTGTAGAGCATGAATAGCTTAATTTAAACATATAAAATTCCCCTCTAAAAAGTCCTTCCCCTATTCCACCCCCGATTTCAGCCATTAACTAATATGGACCTTTAGTGTGTGCTGATATACTTAAATATCGAGTATAGTATAGAAGAAATAAATATTTCCAATTCACATATTTTCATGTAACTCACACGGTAACCACTCAATAAAAACAATATTAGGTATTTAAGCCTGCAATATAGTGGTTAATGAATTAACAGCTTTTTGTAAATAAGACACTAGTAGAGGGGGTTTTCTGAATGCTCAAAACTAAAAAAAATACAAATGTTTCCGTTAATTTGAAAGATAGAGAATAAATTCATATATCAATATTTGTTTGTTTGTTCCATAAGGTTTTAGGGCGGAAAACTACTAGGTTATCATCGCTCTGTAGAATCTATAACTCACGTTTTGGTATCCTCATCCATATCTCCATTTTAACTAAACTGCTCAAAAATGAATAGGGATATTGGCTGTTTTGTGGTATTTATGGGGCCTAGCATATTTTTGTTTTAATTATAAATATCATTAATATTTATTAGAAATTATTGTCTTTTTCCCCATAAAAAAGAAATTTAATTAAAATCGATTTAATTAAAATTAATAGGATAAGAAAAAATAACCAATATCCCTATTCATATTTGAGCAGTATATATAAACGAGGATGCAAAAAACTTGTAATTTAAATTTCTTCGTAAAAATTCGTTATTTTTACAAAATTAAACAATTTTTCTATCTCTTTGGGGTTATATCTTAGGGCCACTGCAATATAATTGGAAATATTGCATTCGTTTCGAATATCTGTATGCTTATGGTACTCTATTAATATGTGGTAGATAGTCAAGTCTGTATTACAGTTCCCACAAATAGGGGGTTGACCTTTTGTCATAATCTCTTCTGTAGTCTTTTGTCGAATATTTCCAAGGAAAGATCGAAGTTTTAATAAGTTTTAGTTTATTGCTCTGGGTTTCGATCCACATTTGATGCAAGTTTTCATCAATGTCTTCTTTGAGTGGTTAACGCCAAGGTCGATAAACTAAAATATCGGGTTTGATGACGCTGTAACCAAAAATTGAGGCCGATAGAGCTAAGGTTACCACACAATATCCATTTCCAAGCAACAAAATACAATTTTGCGTGAATTTCATTTTTATATATTTTGTCCATCTGTGGGAATTTGATAAGTTTTGTGATGTGTTTTGACAAAATCCTAGTCCGTGTATCCATATTGGTCTGAGTACTGCAGTGATAGTTTAGATATGTTGTCAATTATTCTTATTAGCAGATTTCTCTTAAGGAAAATCAGCTATTGAGTTAGTAGTCATGACGCGACTATCGAAATATTTTTTCAAATGTCCGTCGATCCTACCCAGAAGACGACGAAAACGAAGCCCGTACAGTTTTATATATATATATATATATATATATATATATATATATATATATCTCTTTGTCTGATAACGCTCTAGCGGTCGCAATGTTTGTATAATCGTGACCAAACTCGGTATTTAATCGTTTTATGTAAACGAAAAGATCAAGTTCGTCAATGGCTGAAATCGGACCAGTGGGAGAGGGAGAATTTGAAAAATTCAAAAATATCTCCATTACTATACGTCGGATTGAAAAATTGTATAGACCAATCTTTTTGTAAATGTAGTGTTCAATAAATGTATGTTTTTGCTCTATCTTGATTATTAACAGAAATATTTGATTTTTTTTTTTAGTTTTCAGTAAACCCCCACTCCTACTCATGCCATATTGAGAATAAGCTGTTATATTATGAAGCACATTATTTGAAGCCTAAATACCAAATATTGTTCTCATATGTAAATGTAAATACGAGGCGCACGTGTAAAATCTGCTTAGTTAACGCAGCCCCTGCGTTACGGACTTTTTAAACATAGGAAGAAATAATCCTTAAAGCATTAATAAATTTTTAATGTGGGTTGTTCTGCCGTAAGTATAGTACAGCGTCACAAATCCAGTAAACATGCATTCTTTATCAGCCAATAATATTCTCGGCCTGATAAGTCCCTAAGAGCTGCTATCTTGGTAAGCAATCTTTTCAACAGTTTTTGTCACGCGATACTTTATTGATTCTGACCCCCGTTGTGTGCAATGTATGGCTGTAAACATTTATGTATGTCCGGGCAGTATTGCTTTACTGAGAATGCCCGTAGGTAACTCATTTATTCTTCATTCCGAACTATTGTGGTGAAAGTGTTTAACCAAATTGATTCCTATAAATATGATAGAAAGACAAACAAAACAGCACATAAACAATTCTTCCCCGAACTAATAATGAAATCCGTCACGCAGGGGCTGCGTAAACTATGCACATTTTCAGATTGAAATTTTAGACTTAACACCACCCTGAGTATTAAGTGAAGAAATACAAATAATAATGTGAAATGATTCTGTCAATTTACATATTAATAATTTCCATAATAGGAAGAGTCTGAATTGTAAACAAGGAGGTCAGTCAACCCCTCTGAGCTCAATAGATTGATAGAATTATTCTTGATTGGAAAGAAAAACAATTACTGGAATATAACTTAATATAATATATTAATTTTATTAAAAACTATTTATTATATCTAGTACTGCAATTTCTAATGAATCAGAATTATCTTAATCACACTGATTTTTATAATCCTAAAACAAAACGATGGAGGGGAAACGTATTTGTATGCATCTCATATAGAAAAGATATATGCATTTTTCAGTTTTCAGCCTTCAGCAAACCCCTACGTCTATTAATGTTACATAAACAATATTCTGTTGTATAATAAACCAAATTATTCGAAATTTAAATAGCAAATATTGTTTTCAAGAGACATTTATTATACGAGATACATACAAATATGTTCTGGTGACCTCCCCTCCCCCACCCGTCTTAAGTTTTTTGGACTACTAAAATTTGATTGATTGAGATAATAACTATTCGGATTAATTATAATTAGTACTATATATGGTAAATAGGTTTCTTTAAAATTAATATGTTATATTCAGATATATTTCAGTAGTTGTTTTTCTTTCCGTATATGTATTTCTATCCTATTTGTTTGCAATTCAGAGCGTTTCGTTTAGGGGTTATTAAAATTGTCTCATTATTCCGATATATTTCATTAATTGTTCTTCTTTCCTGCCTAGATTCTATCTATTCAGCTCTGCGATCTTGGTTGCCCTGTTTATTTACAATTCCGGCGCTATCCGTTGTACATATTAGAACTTGTAAATTGACTGAAATATTTCTTCTTACCGTTTGCATTTATTCACGGTAGTGTTACTGGTATATAGGTTTATCTATTTTAAACCTTCCCGTAGGAAATCTGCTTATTTTACGTAGCCACTCGGGACGAACTTTTTTTTCTTTCTAAAGGGAAATCTGCTAAAAAATAATGGTCTTGGTACATAATGAGAATTTCATACTTTATTTGTTTTTGAATAAAAGCATTTGAATACATTTTTTTTTCACGTTATGTTTAATTTTATTTTATTTTTACACAGCTTCAGTGGTCACTGTTTATATAACATTTATTTCAAAATAAATTAAGCCCAATTTATGCGAGCAACGCTGAAATAAACAAACTTCCTAAAGGTTATCACCATATCTAGTGAAAGTAGAGATCCCCCACATAGGTATTTATTTAATGTATAGTAAAGTTATCTAAGAGTGAAAGCAATGAAATTGAGTTTATTGGTAATTGAAAAAAAAAACATATTTTAGATATTTGAATGTCCTTCATATGGAGAAAGATGAAACTGAAGAAGCTTTTACTGACAGAATCCAAGCTGCTATTGCAGAAGCTTTATCTTTTAAGACTACATCATTCACAGCTGCTGACAAGGTGAGCTTTTAGAATACTCATAATGGTGTTTTTCTTCATTTAAACTTTTAAATACACTTGTTATGTCTATGTTTGTCAGGGGCCTTGTTTCACTAAATTCCTGGGTGATTCAAAAGTACGATTTTGGCACTAATTGACAAATAAAGATTTGTAGCACAAAGATCTGTAGTTTTTACTATTGACGTATTAATTTTAAAAGATTAAAAGCACTATGTTAAGTCTTAAATTTGACTAGAAAACAGTTGTTGCTTGTTTTTTCTCATTTTAGGAGGTGCAAATACGTCATGTGATGATGTCATCAATCAAGATGTTTCATTCTTTCCTCAGACAACTAGAACTCATAAAATGAAATGGTTAGTCCTAACTAAGTTAGAAATTATAGATAAACCTGTTCAGACTAACTGTATTATAAAGTATATGTTGAGGAACAAAGTTTATTTCATATTTGTAGTTACACTTATGTAGGAGAATCCAAAGTTACTTATTAAATAGAGACGTTTAATTATTCCATATATACATAAGTATTTAACTTTCAAAACGTCCATAACAAATTAATAATTTAATTCTATTATCAAAGAAATCGCATTTGGAAGATTTTTGCCATCTAGGTAATATCCTTCAGATTCAAATCCTATGATTTTTGTCTCAAACTAAAAATGTCTTCAAATGTCCATCGATCCTATTCAGGAGATGTCGAAAATGAGGTCTGTTCAAAATTAAATATATATATATATATATATATATATATATATATGGGTGTGTGTGTCTGTTTCTGCTCCAGCGATCGTCGTATAAGCGTTTCATGTAAAACCAAAAGTCAAGTTTGTTAACGGCTGAAATCGTAATGGGGCGGGGAAGGTTTAGGCGAGGGATTTTGGAAATTCAAAATATCTTCGTTATTATGCGTCGGATCTAAACATTGTATATGACTCGTCTTATTGGAAATCAACTTGTCTATAAATATTATCTGTACCATGAATATTATCGGAGAAATTTGCATTTTTTAGTTTTAGCCATCAGTAAACCGCCACTATTACTCATGTCATATTAACAATATGTTGTTATGCCATGATACAATTTATAGGAAGCTTAAATACGAAATGTTATTTTCTTTGAACGTTTTTAGTATCACACACGTGATATACGTTGTATGACGACCACATTATTTAAAATTTTACGTTTTCGAAACTTGAAAATGTTTTTGTTTTTTCTATACCGTACACGTTATTTAACTGGTTCATTCCATATTAGATACAGAACAATTGAAGGAGTCGAACTCAGAAAGGGCGGTATATAGAGAGGTGTAATTTGCAAAGTCAATTTATCCGTTTTACTGTGTCGATCAAAAAATGTTATAGAACCTTTTCTCTTAAGTCAAATATTTAGCAAGTTATTAATACTGTTGTCATACCTTTCGGTGGAGACCGTCGTCACTGGCTGATGGTCAAGTACAGCTGGCATTGTGCTATAGATGCGATGGCATCATCTTCATTGTCTGTCGAAAAGTTTGTACAGAGTTAGATGTCTGTTGGTCAGTAGGTTTTATGCGTCTGGTCACCGTAGCAAGTCACGTAGTTTGTCTACGTGAAGTTGTTTACGTTTAGTCCAAGTCTGTTTACTTACCTCAGATCTGTCAAGCGAAGGGTGTTAGCTAGTGTCCGGGTAAATTGTTTTCGTGTGGTGGGTTGTTTATTATTATTATTTATATTCGCGGTTCTAACCCTTTATTTGAAGTTATTAGTACTTTCATGTTTTTAACCTTCTGTAATCCCTCGCTGAATTTTGACTTACAAATAGAGTATATAAATTGAGATGACATAACTAGTGTGTTATACCAGCAAATGGGAATCTGCATGGTTTACGCAGCTCCTGCGTGACGAAATTTCTGTTGACCTAAGCTATTTAGTGAACATAATATAAATATTATGAATAACTGCATTGTTAAGAAAGCCGTCTTGTGATTTTCTAAATGATGAGAAAAAAATAATTTCTTCTGTTAGTGAAGATAGAAATGTAAAGAAACTTTACGATAATAGAACGACAGATCCTCTCATTGTTGTATTGATAAAAAAATAGGAAAAACTAGCTGCCCTCAAAAGAAGTAGGAAATATGAGTATTTTCATTAAAGCCTTTAATACGCGAATGCTGTAAAAAGCGTCGTAGAAATCAAACAAAAAAAGGAACCGGCCCCGCAGTTCATATTTCAAAATGGGCAAAATATTAATTACGATTTGGAGAAGAACGGGAATTTTTTAATAATGGCAGACACGGACAAAGCTCACACGCGGTTTCATTTGCTTTGCCCGCTGTTGGAGCGCTTTATTGACATCAAATGGAAATAAAAAGAGCTTAGTTCGTTCTAGCCTTCTTTTTAATCAAGGCTCCTAGCTCTAGTGGTTTTAACACAACTATGCTGGCTTACAATTTCATTTTCGAATTGTTGCAGATAAAGCACTTGTGATACTCTCAAAGGCTGTGAACTGTTTCAAGTACCAAAGAAGAAAAATGTATTCAATTACACCAATTGCTATTTTGCTGTCAAACGAAGCTTATTGCAGTGCAGCTGTTGTCTGCAGGAGAAGGAAATTTCGAAGTCAATAAGTCTGAACTTTTTTGTAAAAAAGAACTTTAACATAATAGAAAAACCTATCATTGTCTAAAATGTACTTAACATTTTTTTGGATGAAAATACAAACGCTAAATTCATCGCAAAACGAAGAAGCGACTTATGCAGAAGGGGCAAATAGGGTAAATAAAAGTCCGTCACACAGGGGCTGTGTAAACTAAGCAGATTTCCCACGTGAAGTTTTACAATAGAGAAATCTCCATACTGGTAACACAACACCACGGTGATTAAATACAAACGGTAATGAGAAATCATTCAGTTAATTAAAATAAATTCCCAACTGAAACGGCTTCTGAATTGTAAGAATAATTTATATTTTAATATCTAAAATTTTAGTAGTCCAAGAACTATAGAAGGGGGGGGGCGGATGTACAGAACGTATTTGCATAAATCTCACAAAGTAACGAAGGTAAGGTAAGGCTAGGAACGACAGGTAAGGTTAGAAGAAGCCTCCACCTGAGCCGAGAAATTACGAAAATGGCCGACCTAATCCGAACTATATCCGAACACAGACTTCATAAAAATGCAAATATCTTTGTTAATATTTAAGATAGAGAATAAATATATATAACAATATTTATAGTAAATTTAATTTTCAATAAGATTGGTTCTATACAATGTTTCAATCCGATGCATAATAACGTAGATATTTTAAATTTTCGAAAATCCTCCCCTCTAAACCCCCCCTCCCTCTAGTCCCATTTCAGCCATTAACGAACTTGATCTGTCTTTTTACGTAAAATGGTTAAATATCGAGTTTCGTAACGATCAAACAAAGGCCCTTCAGGGGAACCTGAATTCATCCCCTTAAGGTAAATCTGCTAAAAGTCCACACTCAGGAGCTGCGTTAACGAAGTAGATTTCCCTCGTGTGCCACTTATTTACATTTATGTTTTGAAAATCGATTCATGAGTACGACCTCAATAGCTGATTTCCCTTAAGGGACATCTACTAAAACATTTAGGTTACAATGGTGAATTAAATAATTAAATTAACAGTTGTGCAGTTTCAAATAATTCATACAATTATACTCTTGCTCAACATTCATTTTTGTTTTATTTATTAACGTCCACTTTTTGCAACAAAGGCTTATAGCATACAATCTTAATTATTTGTTGTATTTATAACTTAGACGTTTTCCCACAACAAGCCAACTACCTTTTAGACGTTTTACTTCCGTTTTAAATGAATTTATTTTGTGCATTAATAGTCTACAGTCATAGAGCAAGTGTCTGTAAGTCTGTTCAGTAGTAAAGTCGCAGTAACAATTTGGTTGATCTGTTAGGCCAATACGATTAAAATAAAAGTTTGTCGTCCACTGTCCTGTTGATAATTATGCTCTAAATACTCTTTAATGGCTAGAATAAATAATGTTAGATATGGTCCTTTCGTAGTCATATACCATATATTAATTGTGTCTGTTAGTAATAGTGTTTTTAAGTCTTATTTTATTTACTGCATTCTGTCATAAGGGTATCTTTTGAAGCTGATTTTGGGATAAATCAGCGTGATCATACCCCAAAATTTCAGAATGCTCTTTGATTCAGCAGATTTGTATGAGTAATACACAGACACACACACAGACACAGACACACACAGACACACACACACACTATATATATATATATATATATATATATATATATAAATATATATACATATACCATATAAAAAATATGATTCATTTAGGCTTGTTCCATAAATTCGTTCACTTTTGTCAGTAATGCGAATTATTTTCAAATATCTCCGGTTATAACCCCCCCCCCCTACCACAGGTTCGATTTCTATCATTAACGAACTCGATATTTCTTTTTACATTGAAATGTTAAATATAGAGTTTTGTGACGATCGCTGTAGCGTTGTTGTACCAACAAATAATTTTCATTAGGGAAAGCTAGTAAAATGAAATACGCAGTATTATTAAAAGCTATACGTTCTCGTGGCAGGAGTACTCATGATTTGTTTAGCATTATTTGTATAGTAATGGCCATCGATTCGACAACAAGGTTGTCAACATGGACGGACAGCGGGTCAACATCACATCGAGGACTTGGTTCTATTATTTGGTCAGAATGGCGGTTCAATAGGATGCCGTATGCCTAGAATGGATAATGCTTGCTGGTACATTGAATATTCAATCGATGAATTCCTCAAGGAACACCTCATAATATAGTCAGCTTCCCTAAGGGATTATAGAGCTTTTAAGACAATAATATTCCAATATTTAGTGGAACATAACGAACTGCTGCCATAATTAAAATCTTAACAGATGACGCCATTTCACAAAATACTTCAGACTTATGACTTCGAAATTTCCTTCTCCTGCAGACAACAGCTGCACTGCAATAAGCTTCGTTTGACAGAAAAATAGCAATTGGTGTAATTGAATACATTTCTCTTCTTTGGTACTTGAAACAGTTTACAGCCTTTGAGAGTATCACAAGTGCTTTATCTGCAACGATTCGAAAATGAAATTGTAAGCCAGCATAGTTGTGTTAAAACCACTAGAGCTAGGAGCCTTGATTAAAAAGAAGGATGTGTATCATGATTCTGTCATATCATGATACACATTATTTTTATTATCTATCAATGCCCACTTTTTGTTAGGTTACAACCCTTTTCTAGCCAGGGTGGGACTAAGAATTTTATTTAACCCTAGAATGGTAGTGATATTATTTCCCACTTAATGATACTGATACGTAAATTTTACGTGTGCAACTGGTAATTGGTGAAATTATTCAAAATTTGTTAATGTTTGTGACTATTTTTTTTATTTTATTAAAAGATACACTTTTCTTTAACTTATATCTAAGTTAATATCTAATAATGTGCACGGCATTCCTTTCTGACGCTTTGTTCGAAACACGTTCCGGAGGTTGTGTGCTCCATTCATACCAAGCTCAACCCCACCTTCTACATTTATTTTGACTGATCTGTCAATATTGTGTGGTTGAGAGGTTTTAGTTTTTTTTTTTTTGCTTCTGTGTTTCTTCTCTTTCTTCAATTGCCTTGATGTTTTCTAAAATTTTCTCACTCTCATCGCAATCATTTCCGAAGGCTCAACCTCCTCATCACTTGGAGAATACTCCGGATCATCGCGCTGTCGTATCCATATCCATCTACTGCTCAAAAAATGAATAGGGATATTGGCTGTTTTGTGTTATGTATGGGGCCTAGCATATTTGTTTTTATTTTTTATTATAAATATCATTAATATTTATTAGAAATTATTGTCTTTCTTCCCCCATAAAAAAGAAATTTAATTAAGATCGATTTAATTAAAATTAATAGGATAAGAAAAAAATAACCAATTCATTTTTGAGCAGTATATTTCATAATTGTCATTTTCCCCATCTGACTCATCGGAGAGTTCTTTCAACAAATTTCTGATTTCTTCATCCATTGAATATTTTTCCGAAACTATAAACAGAGTATTTATATTCTTTTTATACATCTTGTCTTTTTTATATTCAAAAATAAAAGTTAAAAACATTAAGAGAAAATAAATAAGAATATAAAAATAAATTCGAAGAAAATAAATTGAGAATAATATTAACTAAGTTATGGCATAAAAACCGATTATTAGTAGCGATACGTAAATTTTACGTGCCAAAAAGTTGTGGTTAATAGTATTGATACTTAAATATTACGTGTCGTTTTTATTTGAAAAAATAGTATTGAATGAGTTGGAAGGTTCATTTAGTTGCACTTGGTGGAGGTCAAGGCAGAACTGTCTGGAGGGCTCATAGCTGAGGGGTGGGGATGGTAGGGTCATTAACGGCCCTTTGATAACAGTTCAAACCAGATCATAAGTAATTTTTACGTACACTACCATTCTAGGGTTAATGAGTTTCTCACTAAATAAATTCCTATTGCCCAGGCTCGAAGCGATGGCCACTCTAGCTTTACCATGCGAGGTTAAGACCAACTACTTATCTAAAATACTAAATATTGTTTTCCAGAGACCTTTATTATGCGACTTAAATGCATATTCGTTGCGAGATGATATAACCTATCCATATATATATATATATATATATATATATATATATATATATATTCCTCTGATAACGCTCTAGCGTTCGTCAGTTTTAGTTTGATCTTTACTAAACTCGATATTTAAACGTTTTATCTAATAATTAAGATCAATTTCGGACAAAATCGAACCAGTGAGAGGGGGGATTTCGAAAATACAAAATATCTCAGGTATTTTAAGAGGGATCGATAAATGTTATATTAACTACTTGTTGTAAATTACATTTTTTTATAAATGTTAATACATACGTTTTCTCTATACTTTAAATTTCTAGAACTGAAACATACACTTGGTGAATGGCCTTCCTGAAAAAGGCCAATTAGAAGAGAAGAAGTAGTTTTAACGAGGTTAAGAATTGGCCATTTACGACTAACTCACACTTACCTACTTACTGGAGAAGACGAACCCTACTGCCAACACTGTAACTGTAGACTTACTATAAAACATATACTTACTGACTGCTATCTAAGGACTCACATAGACCTACCATACACTTTGACTGAATTACTACATGACTAGCCAGTATATAGACCGCCTATTACACTACTTGAAACAAAGCAACATTTTCAAAAAATTATAATGTAGGGCAATACTGAAAATATTTGCAGAAATGAGCATACTTAAGTAAATATAATAATTATATGTTATAGGTTAAATATGTTATATGTTGAATATGTTATATGTTAAATATGTTAATTATTATGCTGTATATTAAATAACTGATTCGTCGCTAAATCGCCCCTGGTGCGAAATCCGATTATTGTATGAATAATAATAATAATAAATATCAAATATTGTGTTAATTAAATTTTTACTGTGTGTGACACATACAAATACTTAGTGTGATGAATTCATTAGTTAAGGTTTTCTAGGCTTAACTCGAAAATGTTTATTTGATCTATACCGCAATGAATATATAAGCGTTTAATTCAACTCTAATGTTCATATTCGTTAATAGATGAAATCGGACCAAGAACAAGGCTGGTTCGGAATTTCAAATTTATTCTTTATTGTAATTCGAATGAAAAATTGTATTGAATCAATCTTGTTAAAGTATCAATGATCTATACATTTTGTCGAAACACATTAATTAAGAGAGCTACTAGTATTTTATTTATTTCATTTTTCAGTAGATTAGTTGTATGTCGTACCAGCAAATGGGAAATCTGCTTAGTTTACAAACCCTCTGCCTGACGGACTTTTTAAATTTTAATACATTTTCAATTGATGAGTATCTTTGGATTATTATTTCAATAATTTTAAACTTCTTAAATCTCAAGATTAAAGTTCGTAAAAGCTAACTTACAAATACGTCTTTGTTATCTACAATTTGCAATAGAATAAGATGTTACAGAGTTAGAAATACTTGCTACTTACGTAGTTCTATTCTAGTTGTTATAAATGAAGCATTCTGCACTTTCCATACCTGAAAAATATAAGGGAAGATTTTAATATTGTTATTAGTTAGGTATGTGGGTCGTAATCAGTTTCTTATTATGAAAATAAAATCTTTGAATTGCCTCGTTATTATACGAAATATGTTAAAATGTCTTCAGTCGTGTTAAAAGAAAAGCAGGGTTGCGTTTTCTCCTGTGAATAGAAGCCAATTCTTTAAGTCTACAGTTCAATGTTTCGGTGTTAGTTATGGTTGAAATGTTGTGTCTCTTGGGGGTGATTCATTATTGTCGCGATGTATGGGCTGTTGTCGTGTAGTAGTTCTGGTTAGTATATAATGTCTTGTAGGTTATTAGTCTGGAGTCTGTAAGTGTTTGATAGTTAGTTGTGTATTGCACAGTGTACATAAAGGTGGTTCAGTCCTAGTCATGAGGTGTCCGTGTGTTGCTGTGTCAATGGCCATGCCTCTACAACTACTTCTTCTCTTCTAGTTTTAGCAGATTTCCCTTGAGGGAAATCAGCAATTGAGGTTGTACTCATGACGGAATTTTCGAAATTTTTCTTCAAATGTCCATCGATTCTACCTAGTAGATGACGAAAATGAAGTCCGTTCAAAACTGTATATATATATATATATATATATATATATATATATATATATATATATATATATATATATATATATATACATATATTTGTCTGTTACCGCTCTAGTGGTCGCAATTATTCGATATTTAGTCGTTTTATGTAAAAAGAAATATCAAGTTCGTCAACGGCTGAAATTGGACCAGTGGAATTCGAAATATCTCCGTTACTATACGTCGGATCGAAATATTGTACAGAATCAATCTTATTGCAAATTAAATTTCCTATAAATATTGTTATATACATTTATTCTCTATCTTGAATATTAACCGAGATTTTTGCATTTTTATGAAGTCTGTGGTCGGGTATAGGTCGGCCGTTTTCGTAACTAGTTTCTAACTTTACTTTTTACCTTCGTTACTTTGTGAGATTTATGCAAATACGTTCTGTTCATCCGCCCCCCCCCCGCCTTCTTTAGTTCTTGGACTACTAAAGTTTGAGTTATTAAAATATAGCTTATTCTTACAATTCTGAAGCCGTTTCAGTTGGGAATTTATTTTAATTAACTGAAAGATTTCTCTTTACCGTTTGATTTAATCACGGTGGTGTTGTGTTACCAGTATGCAGATTTCTCTATTGTCTAACTTCACAGGGGAAATCTGCTTAGTTTACGCAGCCCCTGCGTGACGGACTTTTTCTGATTACTCGACAGCCATTCACGAATAGTGTCTTTTATTTCCCGTAGTTTTGTGTGTGTCAGATGCCATTTCGCTTCCCATTTTAAGCTGACCGCTTTTTTAATGAGTTTAATGGCATGTAATGTGATCAGTGTGTAATATGTCTAGTTGAGTTGCTAATTTTTCATGTTTGTCAGCCAAAATATTTGCATTGATGTCTGAATGTCCTGGTATCCAATGGATTGTTATTACTTTATTCATTTGTGTTCGCAAATTAGTCAGTAATTCCTGAAGCCATCTCGTGACCACTCACACAACTTACCCACGTAAGTTGAGTAAAGATCAAGTATTGACTGTAAGGAACTGTAACGAGTCAGTAAAAACATGAATGTTGTCTTGTTGTACGTTAGTAAGGTGTTGCAGTCCAAGAAGTAAGCCTTGTAGTTCTGCAGTGAAGTTACTTGATATGTCCGGTAGTCTACACGTTAGTACTTGGTTCCCCACTATGGCGGCTGAGCAACATTCTTCTGCATATATAAGCCATCTGAGTCCTGCCCGGTTTTATGTTATTATGTTCGGTATTCGTGTTTATTGTGTAAGGAAGAAAGTGGGCTCAATATATTAATAAATGAGAAAATACTCTCGTTATAAAAATATACTATTCCAAAAGAAAATATTACACCATTTTCAGGTATTAAAAGATTAATTTTTCTCTGTCCGTCTTTCTCAAATTTATTGTCTAGAAAGCGAACCTTGATTAGAGCGAGAGCAACTGGTGCTAACACAATCAAAGATCTATCTATCTATGTCTCTCTCTTTCTCTGGGGACATTTCTCCTAACTATTAGCAGATTTCCCTTAAGGGAAATCTGCTATTGAGGTTGTTCATATGAGGCGATTTTCGAAAAGTTTCTTCTAATGTTCATCGATCCTACCCAGTAGATGATGAAAATAAGGTCCGTTCAAAATAATTTGTCTGTTCCCATTCAAGCGATCTCAATATTTGTCTTATCGTTACCAATCTCGATATATAGTCATTATATGTAAAAAGCGAGAGTTAATGAGTTCGTCAACGACTGAAAAGGGCCTGTTGAAGAGGTTGGGATGTTACTGACAGTGAGAATGTTGAAATTTCTCCGTTATTAAACGACGGATGGAAAAATTGTATACGACTAATCTCATTGTAAATTTACTTATCTGTAAATGTTGTTATATTCATATTTTCTCTAACATTAATATTAACCAAGATATTTGGGATTTTTAGTATTCATCCTTCAGTAAACCCCCAGTCCTACTCATGTCCTAATAACAATATGCTGATTTAAGATGAACCTTTTTATTTTAAACTCCAACTGTTGTTTCAGAGTCAATCTACCTAAACTATCAAAGCTCTACAATTGTTGTTCTATACTTTTGTTCGTAACTCAAGTTTTCAGTGAGTTACACGTAATTTCTTGTTTTCCTTCATTGAATGCCTCCCCCCACTCATACTCATCCGTTTTTTTTTTTCGATAGAACTAGAGAATAAGTAGTGGGGTGAGATCATGAGTGTCATATCAGCACGTACGAAATCTGCTAAGTTCTCGCAGCTCCTGCGTGACGGACTATATATAAATATACTTTATATTGAAAGATTAGTTAGGAATATTATTTTTTGAATCTTGTGCTAAGCTCCACCCAACTCGACGATTGTAATATTTGAAGGGTTTATATATAATGGAAGTATTGAGTTCCGACTCGGGTGGAGAGAAGCAGAAAAAGTTCGGGGGAGATGGAATTCCAGGAAGGTAGATTGTTATAAGAATTCATTTCTCCAGATCCAAGCACACGCGCAGGGTTATTTTCACACCACCCAGCTTGCTGATTCGTGGAAAGGGATGAAATAAGTTTCATGTTTATAGACCTCTTGTTGAATCAAACCCATAAATACAATTTAAAAGAAGCCCGATAAGGAGGAGATTTTCCACGTGCCGGTATAACACTTTGGATCTCATATTACCAAATATTCCGTATTTCTATTTTAAAAAAAAACTGACGAGGAGAAGCAGCGGAGGTGGGGGTAGGGGTATTGGAGTCTGAAACCAAGAAAGTACAAATGACTTGCCTAATACTTGATTTACGGAAAAAAAATGCCTAGAACAACAATTATAGACCACTAACAGTTTAAGGATATTGGCCGTATTACATTTTGCGATCAGGCTCATAATAACGATATTTTTTTGAATTTTTTTAATTCCCCACCCCCTCTAAGCCCCCACTATTCCTGGCTCGACTTCATAAAATAACAAATATAATTTTTAGTTTTGACTGAGATGTTTTAATACCGAGTATGGTATAGATTAGGTAAGCCTTTTCGAAACAAGGACATTTAATCTTAATTTAAGATGTAGTTACGCAATGAATATAACAACTCTCATAATAACGTTCTGACGTAAACAATATTTGGTAGTTATGACTCGATTAATATGATTCACTGGAGAATGGTTTACTGAATGCCAAGAACTAAAAAAAAAAAAATCAATTATTACGGTATACACTAATATTTATGAGCAATTAAATGTTCAATTCGATTGTTTCTATGCAATATTTTGATCCGACGTATAATGACGGAGATATAGAGAATTTTCAAAACTCCCCCCCCCCCTGAACACTACAATTTGGGTCATTTACTAACTTGGTATTCTGTTTATATGAAACGCTTATATATATATATATATATATATATATATATAGATATATATATATATATACACACACATACATAAATTCATACAGGCCACCATATGTTCTTTATTTCGAAATAAGAATTCAATGAGAATAAGGGGGAGTCATATGGCTACCCCAAGGCCTTTTTTGCCATTTGTCTTATTAGACTTGAAAAAGTCGAGATAACAGACATAATTAAGCAAGGTTTATATTACATTAAATAAGCGTTATACCTAAATATGTTTCCTATTCTTCATAATAGATATAAGTTCAAATCAGCTTTTAGATTCCTATACTTTCTATTTCAAAAAAGAATGTTACATGTCTTCAAATTATTAGTTCTACCTAAATGATTATGATTGTATTATAAATTTTAAACCCGTAAACGTATTTTTATCATCAACAAAATTATAAAAGTGCAATCAATCAAACCTAATGAGATAGAATAATAAATTCCGGTAGAGGAAATCATTTATTTTAGCCCACAGTTGTAATTCGCCACCCGAAGATTTAAATGATCGTCAATCTTCGCCCTGAAAATATTTATAAATTTATTCTTTTCTCGCAGCAATGTATGTTAAATTATTAGCAAGCTTACTTTATCGAATATCAGATACAGATGTTTACTTATGATGCGATTTTCGAAAAGTGTCTCCGTTTGTTCAACGATCCTTCTACATATGTGTATGTGTGTGCGCGCGTGTGTGTATCCTTTGAACTTTAGTTTCATTATTACCAAACCCATCATTTAAAAGGTTAACGCAAAACTTTCGCAAAGGACACAAATTTAAAAAAAAAAAAAAAAAAAAAAAAAAAAGGGGGTGGGGGGTTGAAAATTTAAAACATCTCCACTATTATGAGACAGATAGAAAACTTTTATGAGCGAATCATGTTGAAAATTACCTACAATTTTTCTTCTATACATACCCCCTGTGTCTTCTGAATATTAAAGGAGACCTGTTTCTCTATTATTGGCTGCTTTAGTATTTGTTATTAGTTAATAATTAATTAAAGAGTTCTATTCCGAACATAAATTCCAAATATTGTATTCAATGTGATTTTACTATATTCACTAAAGCTTCATCATTTAAGGGAAATATAAATTTGTGAATTCCGAAAAATATCTAATAATGAAAATGAGGTCCGTTTAGAAATATATATATATATATATATATATCTATATATATATATATATATATTTTTGTGTGTGTGTGTCTGTTAACACTTTTGCGGTTCATTCATCGGTTTTAGCAGATTTCCCTTAAGGGAAATCAGCTATTGAGGTTGTACTCATGACGGAATTTTCGACATTTTTCTTCAAATGTCCATCGATCCTACCTAGTAGATGACGAAAATGAAGTCTGTTCAAAAATATATATATATATATATATATATATATATATATATATATATATATATATATATATATAATTTCTCTATTGTATAACTTCACGTGGGAAATCTGCTTAGTTTAGACAGCCTCTGCGTGACCGACCTTTGCAGCATAATTTTCTCCCACTGAGGGGTCATATGGACGCGAAATTAGAAGAGAAATAAAAATGATTTTTTATAATCATTTGAAGTTGTCATTCTTTTATTGAGATTAGTTAAAGTGGAGCTATTGTTATATACTATATATATCCGATTGTATTTTCATATTTACATATGCTCCGTAGAAATAGATAATAAATGACAAGTTAAGATTATCTGAGATCTGTATAGCAGCTCGTTGGATTAATTTTCGCAGCCCCTTCATGAGGGAATTTTCCTTCTGAGCCATAAATTCACAAATTACGTCAACTATATTTTATTTCTCGGTAAATATTTCATAAGGCGCTTTTACGCCGGGAGCCCTTTTCCTAATCTCTTTGAAATACGAGTTTCAAGAGTTGTGTTAGTGAGGTGACTGTCCTTTGAGATTGCGGAACACTAAGCATCTTTTTAGCAGATGTAGCTCATCTTTCTTCCGCTGACATCAAAGTACATCCAGGGTAAATATCCTTTTAAAACCCGCCCCCAGCCCCAGATATAAAGGGAAGCTCTTATGTGTACTGCAATCTCTTCAAATTGAATAAAAAAAAAAAAAAAACCCTGGGCCAAATTCTTTATATATAAAACCGTGAGGTTTGCCATTAATTCTATTTAAATTTGGTCAACATTTCTTTTAATGTTTCAGGGGCTGAAAAAAGGTTCTCTTTGCTCTTTAATAACCTACAAACGGCTAAAAACATTTTAATCTACGTTTTTATTTCTCTGCCCTAAAATCCCAAGATAGAAAGAAAATCGAATTTATTTAATAACTGTGTTATCATAAATCCGGGACAGAACCTATCTTGATACAAGTTTGATTTCCTATAAGTGCTGTTTCTTTCATTTTTTATGAGTCTCGAATATTATGTGTGAGTTGGATTCTAGCAGATATATTTTGAGGTAAATCAGCTATTGAGGTTGTACTCATGACGTGATCATCATCACTGGCACTACATCCCGCGAGGGGACAGGGCCTCTTGCAGCTTTGACCACCAGTCATCTCCTTCTCCTTCTTGTGCCATATAGCACCTCTTGCAGCACCTTCTTGGGGATCTCGTCTTCTGACATTCTCGCCACAAGTCCAGCCCATCTGAGACGGCTTACCCGGATGAATGTCATTATATCCGCATCTCCATATAATGTCATAACCTCGGCATTAGTCCGTCGCCTCCAGATCTCATTTTCACAGAGGCCTCCCAAATCTTCCTCAGAATCCGCCTCTCAAACCTAGCCAGAGCTTGTTCCTGCTTCTTATTAATTGTCGTACTCATGACGTGATTTTCGAATAATTACACCAAGCGGTCTTGCCCAGGAGATGACGAAAATGATGTCCGTTCAAAAGTGTATATTATATATGTATTTGTGTGTTAACGCTCTTGTGGTCGCAATTTTGGTTTGATCACTATCAAACTCGATATTTAATAGTTCTATGAAAAAAGGAAGATCAAGTTCATTAATAGATGAATACGGATCAGGGGGGAGGGATTTTGAAAATTCTCCAATCACATAGAAAATAAAATTACCAATATATATTGTTACATTCACTTATTCTCTACCTTCAATATTAACCGAGATATTTGGATGTTTTAGTTTACAGCCTTTAGTAAAACACTACTTCTACCCATGCCACAAAAACAATACTCTCATAATTATGAACCAGTTTGTTACATGCTTAAATACCGAATATTGTTGTCAAGAGATCTTTAGCAGTAAAACCTTAGGTTCTTTTCTGGAAAATGTTTTTTAGATCTATACCTTACTCGATATTTAACCGTTCAAGTCAACACTATAGATCATATTTGTTAAAGGCGGAAATCAGACCTGGAAAAGCCTGGGTTTAGAAGGAAGGGCATTTGGAAATTCAATCTCCGTTATTTTATGAGTTGGATTTGAAGAACCAGCTTGATAAATTATTCATGTTCTACAATTGTTTTTCTGTTCATTGTTTCGTAACTCATCACCAAAGCAAGGTATTAACTTGCTAGTTTTCTCCCTTCTGTAACCCTCCCTCCACCCACAACCCTTTTACTCGCCGGTATTTCACATATAAATAGAGAATATGTGGTGAAATGAGAGTTTGTTATATCATGTTATATCACAAGTGTGTTATATCAGCACGTGAGAAATCTGCTTACATTACGCAGCCCCTGTACATACTCTATACTCTTCTACTCATAGTTTTTTAGCAGATTTCCCTTAAGGGAAATCAGCTATTGAGGTTGTACTCATGACGCGATTTTCGAAATTTTTCTTCAAATGTCCATCGATCCTACCCAGGAGATGACGAAAATGAGGTCCGTTCAAAACTGTATATATATATATATATATATATATATATATATATATATATATATATATATATATATATATATTTGTCTGTTACCGCTCTAGCGGTCGCAATTATTGTTTAATCGTTACCAAACTCGATATTTAGTCGTTTTATGTAAAAAGAAAGATCAAGTTCGTTAATGGCTGAAATCGGACCAGTGGGAGGGGGGGGGGTTAGAGGGGAGGATTTTCGAAAATTCGAAATATCTCCGTTACTATACGTCGGATCGAAAAATATTACAGAATCAATCTTATTGCAAATTAAATTTACTATAAATATTGTTATATACATTTATTCTGTATCTTGAATATTAACTGAGATATTTGCATTTGTATTCTGCATGTGCTCGGCAGCAGTGGCTGTTCGGACTTTTCGCCGTGAGCTCTGGCGGCCGTTTTCGTAACTATTCGTCCCTCGTGAATAGGTTTAGAGGTTTCTTACTACTACAGCTGTTATTAGGCAGATTTCTCTATTGTACTTCACGTGGGATATCTGCTTAGTTTAAGCAGCGCCTGCGTGACGAAGTTTTTTTTCTTTTTTTTTTCGTTTAACTAAGTAGATCTCCCACGTGTGTCACATATTTGCATATATCTCATAATGCATGAGTTGAAAAAGAACAATATTTGGTATTTAAGATACAAATAAAGCGCATTATTATATAACATCTTCTTTTAGCAGATTTCCCTTACGGGAAATCAGCTATTGAGGTCGGACTCATGACGCGAGTTTCGAAAAATGTCTTTCACTGTCCATCGATCCTACCCCGGAGATGACGAAAATGAGGTCCGTTCAAAATTATATATCTATATATATATATATATATATATATATATATATATATATATATATATATATTTCTCTGTTAACGCTCTAGCGGTCGCAATTTTTGTTTGATCGTTACCAAACTCGATATTTAAACGTTTTATGTAAAAAGACAGATAAAGTTCGTTAATGGCTGAAGTCGGACCAGTGGGAGGGGGGGAAATTCGAAATATCTCTGTTACTATACGTCGGATCGAAAACTTTTATAGAACTAATCTTATTTCGAATTAAATTTTCTATAAATATTGTTATATACATTTATTCTGTATCTTTAATATTAACCGAGATATTTGGATTTATATTGTGAGTGTGGTGGAGTTTCCGCCGAGCGCACTAGCGCTAGTGTGGCCGGTTCACTAACTATTCGTCCTCGTGAGAATAGGTTATTACTAGGCAGATTTCTCTATTGTAAAACTTCACGTGGGAAATCTGCTTAGTTTACGCAGCCCCTGCGTGACGGACTTTTTTAATATAACATTAGTAGGAGTGGGGATTTTATGAAGACCAATAACTAAAAAATACAAATATCTCGGTTAATAATCAAGATAGTGATAAAAAACCGCAAACATTTGTGGAAAATTTAATTTTCAATTAGATTTTTGCCATACAATTTTCCGATCCGACTTTTAACAACGGAGATAATTCGAATTTTCGAAATTCCTCCTCTAAACCTCTATCCCCGCTGGTCAATTTCAGCTGTTGATGAACTTGATCTTTATTTTTACATAAAACCTTCAAATAACCGATTTGATAACGATCAAATAAAAAAATCCGTCACGCAGGGGCTGCGTAAACTAAGCAGATTTCCCATGTGAATTTTTACAATAGAGAAATCTGCATACTGGTAACACAATACCACCGTGATTAAATACAAAAGGTAATGAAAAATCTTTCAGTTAATTAAAATAAATTCCCAACTGAAGCGGCTTCTGAATTGTAAGAATAATTTATATTTTATTAACTCAAATTGTAGTAGTCCAAGAACTAAAGAAGGGAGGGGGTGGATGAACAGAACGTATTTGCATAAATCTCACAAAGTAACGAAGGTAAGGAAGGTTAGAAACGACAGGTAAGGTTAGAAGGAGCTTCCACCTGAGCCGAGAAATGACGAAAATGGCCGACTTAATCCGAACTATACCCGACCACAGACTTCATAAAAATGTAAATATCTCGGTTAATATTCAAGATAGGGAATAAATGTACATTTCGTAATACCGATCAAACGAAAATTGCGACCGCTAGAGCGTAAAACGACAAATATATATATATATATAAATCTCCTGGGTAGGATCGATGGACATTTGAAGAAATTTTTCGAAAATCGCGTCATGAGTACGACCTCAATAGCTGATTTACCTTAAGGGAAATCTGCTAAAAATTACGACCGCTAAAGCGGTAACAGACATATATATAAATCTATATATATGCTTACGTAAAAATTTGAACGGACCTCATTTTCGTTACCTGAAGGTAGGATCGATTGACATAAGAGGACGTTTTTCGAAAACCGTGTCATCAGTATGACCTCAATAACTGATTTCCTTCAAATGTCATACAATCATACCCAGGAGATATGGAAAATGGAATAGAAGAGAATATATATTTATTTGTTAAAGATTTACATATTGTACAAATTAAATAAACAAATAAAAATTCTGTCTTTTTAAATAAATAATTAAATTCTTCTTCCAAGTTCTTGAGGTCAACAATAATATGACAATAAAGAAAAACAAAAAAAAGCACTTTAGTGAAAACAGAAAAATATAGTACATAAAAGATAACTAAAAGCATTTTATAAACCCTTTCCTGTCTTAATATAACATTTAACTGGAGTGTGGTCCATCAGCACATAGATTCCAGAGTATTGCATGCTGACGTGATGAAGCAGTAAATCTTGTGTAGTTTTTCGAGGCTATCGATACTAAGTATCTCTTCAATTTTATGCACATCACTGACTGCTGAGGAAAGTGTTTGTCGAAAGTGTCTTCGATGAGCTTCTCACAGTAGAGAACTATATGTGACAGGCTCCTGCCAAAAGTGCAAGGTTCCTGAGCTTTGAATGAGAAAGTTTTGTTTCGTGATTGAAGTTTGGCGAATTCTGAGCTTGAACTCTTAATGGGCTAAAAAATCTTAGCTTTTAGCAGATTTCCCTTAGGGAAATCAGCTATTTAAATTATATATATATATATATATATATATATAAATATATATATATATATATATATATATTTGTCTGTTAACGCTCTAGCGGCCAGCAAATTTTTGTCGTCTACCAAACTCGATTTTAAACGTGTCTATTAGACAAAAAGACAAGGTCAATAGGGAAGTGAACCGACGGTTTAGACTTCTACTAAGACTACTTTACAACAAATCTAAACTATCACTACACAACAAACGACTGATTTATACGACAGTACTCAGACCAATATGAACTTTGGGGTTCCACTAAACCTTCAAATTCCTACAAAATCCAAATCCTCCAATCCAGAATTCAGAAAAATTACAGATTCCCCATTTTACGTATCCAATTTAACTCTCCATAACGACCTCAACATTCCTTTTGTCCAATATCAGCAATTCCACTCTCTCCTTCCCGCACATCCTAATCCTCTAGTCGAATCACCTTCATCTACACATATTCCAGAAAACCCAAGACGACGACTGAAGCGTAAGTGGCCAAGAGATCTCCTTGTGTAGTGCTCAGGATAACTCCATTTAGTACCATCCAATGTTCCCTCCAATGTGGCTATTGCCTATGGACAACTTCCCACCTCAAGTCAATAATCTTTTTTAATATGTATATATGTTAAATGTCATTTAGTTCTCCAGGCTGGAAATATTAAAGCTGGATATAGTTTTGTGGATGGGGTTACTTTAGGAATTTGTATAGAAAATGGGGTTCGCTCAAAATTTATATATATATATATATATATATATATATATATATATATATATATATATATATATATATAACCCTCCTCCTTATCTGGGTGGTCGCGTATAGAATTCTGATTAGATTGTTATTTGAGGAAGGAATACAAAAGAACAGTCACGTTGTTGGCCGTTGTTTGTTCGAAAGAGTTTTCCTTGACAGATGAAACTGTATAGGTGTGCCATTAATAGACAAGGAATCCAACAATATTTCACCATATTTCTTCTACAGACTATTATTGTATTGTCTTTCTAAATTATCGTGATTCTTTGTCCTCTGCCCCCGTGGATTCTCTTACTTCCCTAAGAAGGTGCGTTATCTCAAAATGGGAAACCGAAAAGCCTGTTACGCAGAGGTTACATAAACTATGCGGATTTCCCGCTTGACGTTTTACAATAAATAAATCTACATCCTGGTGACACTTAACACCACCATGGCTATTAAGTGAATAAATACAAACGATAATGAAAAACCTTTCAGTCGATAAACTATCAGGTCAGGCCAATGTCTGAGAGGTGAAAAGATGAATTCAAATATTCTTAACCGTAAAGAAAAACAATTGCTGAAAAAATATTTTAATTTTATCGAAAAACCTATATATTATTTCTGATACTGTAATTTATAATGAATCAGAATAACTCTAATTTTAGTAATCCATTTCGGTTTGAAATAAGACGTTTCATGATATATCAGCTTTTTATCGTGGGATGACTGAAAGTGGGTATGTGGTGAAGGGTGGAATCTAAAAATTGCCAATATCTCCGTTAATATTGATGATAGAGAAGAAATGTATTTATTTTGTATGTGTACTTTTATAAAACAATTGGTTGTACACATGTTATATAAGACGTATAATAGATTGTAAATTATATTTATCGAAATTCTTCTTCTCTAAACGGCCCCCGCCCCCCTCCCCTTTTCACTGGTCCGATTTCAGCCGTTAACGAATTTGATCTTTAGTTTCACGTAAATCTTTATTTAAATACCTACTTTGGTAACTAACAAACAAAAATTGCGACCGTTTTTGAGTGGGTAGCATGAGCAAATAGCTGACTTCCCTTAAATGAGATGTGGCTAAAATATCAGATCATAGAAGTGGGCTTTAATACAAGACTTCAATCAATAAAGTACAAATAATTCGCCAAATATTCGAGTAAAAAAAAATGTACATATCTACAACTGTTAGAGCTTCAATAATTTTATAATATTGGTTCAATTACCTATTCCCATCCATTTCATAAGAATATTTCAATCTTCATACTAAAATTTTCATTAGATATTTTAAGTTCCTAACTCATAAGGATGTTTAGACTCTTAGAAGTTTTTAGGAATTTTAGAATTTCCCTCCCTTTAAACTCTCCTATATCAAGTTTGATTTGTGACTGGTAGTTGTGTATATGATCAGGGAGGTTTATATGGATCGCTTTCTGCTGGACATTGAGGGATCGGGTTTCTCGCAATCATTTTACCTCTACTTACTAACTGTTTGGTTACGAATGAAATGGATGCCCGTTTTTTTTTTTCGTTAAAAGTTTCACAGCCACTATTAAATAAATAACCGTAAAAATAAGTAAGTCCTCCCCTCCTCAATGAATCTGTCAACTTTTTACCCATCCCTCCCCTCTCAAAGACGTTATTGAAAAAACGTACAAGAAAGTACGAATAACTCGCTTAGTGCTTCAGTTAATGAAGAAAAGCATTGAACAACAAATTATAGAGCTTTAAATAGCGTAACAAGATTTGACTCTATAACATTTTACGATACAGAATTTAACCCTTCACAGGCAAGGTATATGATAATTTACAGTGCAGGCAAGGTGGGTCATGGTGACCCGATCATATTATATAGCAGTATTCTTTCATATTACATATCCTAGGAGGTACTTAAAATAAAATTAAATAAAGGAAAACACAGTTTTTATAAAGTTTATTGTACTTAACGATATACACGATTCCCTATAAAAATTCAACATGTTGAAAGATAAATGAGTTCATTTTATTAATGTAAAGGAAAAAGGATCATCCATTACAGCAAAAATAAGTCGTCCATGGTGAGGTTGTGTAATGTGCCTCCTCTCAAGAGCAAGCCAAGTAATGTTGTTGTTTCTAATGTATTGGTTTCTCCAATGTAACCACTGTTTGGAGGCAAATGTTTTGGCCCTGGTTGCCGATTTCCTCATTAGTGAAAGTAGTAATTTTCTCTATCATTTCATGTGTCATTCCTACTCTCCTCCGCGGGTAGTTCCAGCACTATTCTTGGTCATTGGGAATTTCCAACAAATTTCGAGAGGGTATTCTCGAAAAGGGATACCGTAAAGGTTTGTGTATCCATATTGTTTCCTAAGAAGAAATTTCACTCATTATGAGTAACTTGGAACATTTCCCTCATCAAAATCATCCTCAGGAAGTGGATGGAACTCATCATTGACGCAGTCCATCATTTAACCAACTCTGGATTTTCATCATCACACCACTGGCTGAAATCCTGGAAATCATCATCAGGCTCTTCTGCTCGGTTGTCGCTCAAGCTCTTGTAGAATTTCCTCAGCAGTCCTAAATAAAACATTTTCAGATGCCATTCTGTTACAGAAACTTTTCCAGTTGTGTTGAACAGTTGAGCATGGTCAGTTCAATAAATTTAAAAAAACATAAATTTACAGAAAAAAAATAATTGATTAATATAAGGTGCATGAAAAGCAAGGCGGGTCTCATATGTGACCCAGGATCGAGGTTTCTAGAGTACAGGAAGAAAACAGGCTTAATATTATAGTCAAGACCACTCAGCTTCCCTCCTAGATGTCAGGGAGCAATACTCAGAAGGGAGGGTTTCTTGCAAACCCCCACTCCTCCATCCCTCTATTTCCCCCCTTAAAACATTTTAAACACCCTTCTGGGTCACCAGCGACCCAAGCCTTGCCTGTGAAGGGTTAAATAACGGAGATATTTTTGAATTTTCTAAACCATCAGTATTCATAAGTCCGGTTTTTTGCAAATCATAGCTGATTAGCCTTCAAATAGAAACGGTTAAATATATATCGAGTATGGACATAGATCAAATAATTATATTCCAGACAAAAAGGTAATACCTTAATTATTGGCGTTATCGCCCAACGAAGTTGCAATTTATCTCGCATTATAAAGGTCCCACGGAAACAATATTTATAATTTAAGTTTAGAATGAAGAGGTTCATGTTATAACTACTTATTGTTAATATAAATGATTAGGAGTGGGGGTTTACCGAATGCGGAAAACTAAAAAAAATCAAATATCTCGGTTATTCTTAATCTTAAAGAAAATATATGTATATTACAATATTTATAGACTATTAAATTTTCAATAAAATTAGTGTTATATACTTTTTCGGGCCAATGTGCAATAGTTCATAGTTTTTTTTTTATTATTGATTGTTTGATGTCATCGATAACTCTTTGCTGAGCTTAAAAACAAGAAATATCTTTGCTTTAAAATTTTTCCTATGCCATCTCGGCGGGTAAAATGGTAGTCCGAAATGCCATTCATAATAAAACGCCAAAAATGATTATTATTTTTGTAAAATACAACAGAAAAACACTATTAAGTGGCATGAATGGGTTCAGCAACAAGATGCTAATGAAAAATCTATTAAGCTCATAGCGGCGAGTTGGTATCGAATATGGCTTCCTGACCTCACGTAACGATACCCATTCTAGAACAGCTCAAGTCTTCGTGACTGCCATTGACGGGTAAAACACTTAGGCACCTCAGCACGCCCGAAAACAGTAAAGAGAGTAAGAAAATTCAGTCACGCAGGGGCTGCGTAAACTATGCAGATTTCCCCTTTGCTTGAAAATCGATATCACAACGAAAACGTCTGCACATATCTGAGTAAAAAACACATTTTCAATATAAACTTTGAATAGAGTGGTTCATGGTACACCCAATTATTGTTATCATGGCCCGAGTATAACTCGGGTTTGCTAAAGACTGAAATCTAAAACGTCCGTCACGCAGGGGCATTCATTTATCTCAACACGTAAAAGTTCAGTGAAAATATTGTTTGGTATTTAGGCTTCAAATTAAGTGCTTCATCATAATATAACAGCTTATTTTAGTACATTGTGTTTGGAATAAAATTGGTTTTATGCAATTAATCGATCCAACGTATAATAACGCAGATATTTCAAATTTTCGAAATTCTTCCTCTCTAACCCCCCCCCCCTCCCACGGGACGAATTCAACCTTTAGTTTTATATAAAAAGCTTATACATCGAGCATCGTTACTATCAAATAAGAATTGCGACCACTAGAGCGGTAATAGGCGTGTGTATATATATATATATATATATATATATATATATATATATATATATATATATATATATATATATAATACTAGCTCTGTTACCCGGCTTCGCTCGGGGAATTCACTTGAGGCTGATTGGTGATGGTATATTTTTGGCAACGCTTTACTTTGCACAATATTTTGGCATTAAACCGTCCCAGTGTTTAGGGTTAACACCCGTCATTTCTGTGGATTTGTTAATAATATTAATTTTTTATGTAAGACTTCACTGTCCTGCACATTGTCATATTTCCCGTTTCCTGTGCATTATGCATAGATTTGAATTATTATTTTTCATTAGTTAATATTGAAAAGAAGTGTTGAGCAAATTTCTCTAAATAACAAAATAAACAACTTTTGTTATGTGCATATTTGCCGAAACCCCAATAGGAAATCACTATTTTTAATTTCAGGCCTCCCTTATAACCCCCACTCCTGCACGTCCCTAGAAATAGTATGGCTTATTATAAGGAAGGAGTTAGTGCTAATGCACATGCTGAGTGTTTTATTTAGTTCGGTTAAGTCTTTTGTGCAAAATAAAATTGTCGACTCCCGCTATAATTTGTAGCGTATAACGCCTTTATACTTATTATACGACGATAGTGTATATAAAAAAGTTTCTCTAAATAACAAAATAAACACTTATTATTATGTGCATATTTGCTGAAAGAGCAATAGGAAACGAAATATCGCTATTTTTAATTTCAGGCCTCCCTTATAACCCCCACTCCTGTTCGTCTCAGAGAATATTAGTATAGCCTAAAGTCTAAGTTGGGCAAGTAGTAATATACATACCAAGTTTCATAAAATTCGGTTCAGCCGTTTATGCGTGAAAAGGTAACAAACAAACAAACAAACATACACGAAAGAAACAAAATGCAGTTATGGTGTCTATGACATGTGAAACGAAATGTTATCGTGAAATTTCGCGAAAAAAATCAATGTACAGACAGAGGTTACAATTTTATATACATATATAATAATTATTAGGTGTGGGGGCATACATATATATAATAATTATATATATGTATTTGCATATTGCATTTTCGTCATCACCTAGGAAGGATCGATGGACGTTTGAGGAAATGTTTTCAACGGTTGAGGAAAATCGCGTCAATAGAACGACTTCTTTAGCTGATTTCCCTTGGGGCAAATCTGCTAAAAATGCAAATAATTTTTTGTTTGTTTTATAAGATTCTAGATAAGAAAAAAAAATGTATATTACAGCATTTTTAGTAATTGAGAGGGAGGAGGCCCTCCTTGTCGGGTTTTAATTTCTGTCATTAATCATCTTCAGATATTCATAAAACGTTTAAATATCAATTTTGGTAACGGTTGAACAGAAAGTCCGCCACGCAGAGGCTGCTTAATCTTAGCAACTTTCCCAAGTGTTAGTATACTACTCTGGTGAAGAAAGTGAAAATAATCGGTTTTGTAATTGAGTTACGAACATATGTAAAGAACAATAATTGTCGACCATCAATAGTTTAACAAGGTTGGTTCTTTTAAATTTTACAATTTTGGATCGCAATTTGCCTCTAACCCCCCTTCCTCTATTCCACTTCCGATTTCGGCCATTAACAAATATATTGATATTCATAAACAAACATGGTATTGACTGATACAGTTAAATATCAAGCATAATAAATGTAAATTAATTGGTGGCGTCATCACGCTACGTAGTTCTAAGCTGTATCTCGCACAGTTAACGTTCAAGGAAAACAAAATTTAATATTGCAATAAAGTAGTGATATAACAGTTTTTTGGTAATGTGGCAGTAGTCTGAGGGGGGCTTTACTGAGGCTGAAAACTAAGAAATCCAAATATCTTCGTTAATATTAAAGGTAAAGGATAAATGTATAAAACAATATTTATTGTACATTATATATTTGTTATGGAGATATAAGAATTTTGTAGTTCCACTCGACCATAAGACAAACATTGCTACCGCTAGAGCGATATCAGACATATATATATATATGTATGTATATATATATATATATATATATATATATCTATATATATAATAATAAAAGGGTGGTTTTTTTAGAGGTATAGAACTTTTAAATGCATTAAAACAACGATGGATTATTCGATTGACAAGAGTTTTTTTTTTATTCGAAAAGATAATCTTGTGACATTTATATTTTAAATATGATTTCTGGCATATGACCGCCACGGCTGGCTCGGATTGTAGACCAATCTGGAAGTCCATATTTTCGATGTCTTTTTCCAACATTTATCGGCCGTTTATCCGGCAACAAACACGGTGAATGTTTGTCATCCAAAAATGGTCAAGCGTTTGGGGCTTATCCAGCATAGACCAATGACTTTACATTGCCCCACTGTAAGTAGTCTTGCGGTGTTAATTCACAAGGTATTGGAAGGCAATTCACAGCGTCCAAAACGTGAAATTAGGCGGTCACCAAACGTGTCTTTCAATAAATCGATGGTGGCACGTGCGTCTGTGACATGTTGCGCCGTTATGTATAATATTTAAATGGTAATGCAAAAGATTATCTTTCGAAATAAAAAAAAAATTTTGTCAATCGGAATAATCATCGTTGTTTTATTTGCAATTTATGTTCTAATACTCTAAAAATTAAATCACACCCTATATTTAAAAATATATATATATACACACACACACATATATAATTTTCGTTGTTTTAAGATTGTATGTGGACGATTTTTATATTTAACGTTTAGTAACGAAGATATTTCAATGTTTCAAAATTCCTGGGTAGGATCGATGGACATTTGAGGAAGTGATTTGAAAATCGTGATATGGAGGGATTGTGGATTGGTGTTGTGGGTTTTGTGAAATCGCCGACTAATCATAACATGACATGTTGGAAGACCGACCCGCCGACGCGACATCGCCCCGAGTGTTTCTTTTTGGTAATGTCATTGGTGAAAAATAAATCGCGACGAACTTGAATGCAACATTATACATCCTCTTAATAATAATGTTGATTTGTCCTTTTTATTAGGGTAAAAAAAAGTAAGAAACGTTTGTACCTAAAAAGAGACTATTGGATTGCAACATTAATCTATATTGTCAAGTTTAATAGTTATTATCTGGGCTTATCGATTATTTTGTACAAGAGAAAAAAGATCCTTTGTGAAATTATTCTTAATTACTACTCACAGTATATACTGATAGCGTCACTGCTCTCTCTCTGTCTCTCTCTCTGTCTCTCTCTCTCTCTCTCTCTCTCTCTCTCTCTCTCTCTCTCTCTCTCTCTCTCTCTCTCTCTCTCTCTCTCTCTTTCTCTCTCTCTCCCCACACTCTCTCCCTCCCTCTCTCTCTCTCTCTCTCTTTCCCTCTATCTCCCCCCCCTCTCTCCCTCCCTCTCTCTCTCTCTCTCTCTCTCTCTCTCTCTCTCTCTCTCCTCTCTCTCTCTCTCTCTCAACAATTGTTTAGGTGAATGAATAGATGCTAATGGTAAAAGGAAATGTTGCATTTAACAAAAATGATTGGATTTCTGCTAGACAGTATAGACCATTAAACAGTTAATTTGATTAGGCAGGGAATACCCAATTTATTTCTCATTACAAGAGTCTCTTCTCTACTAACTAAGTTAATCACATTAAAACCAGTTGTAACAACATCTATCCGTAATGGGGTTATATCAACTGTCTCAAAGGGAACGACTAACTTAGGATTCGCAAAGTATGGTTGGTCAGTCAATACTTCTCTTCACTACAGCTACTTTAATTTTTTGTTTAATAAATACTAAAAAAGTGAGTAAACTAAACATATTTCCCTGCAGTGCTGGTATTACACACTTGTGATCTCATTCCACTACATACTCTCTATTACTATGCGGAAAACAGATGGGTAGAAAGGTGAGAGGTGGCTAAAGTCTGGAAACAAAAAATCCGTCACGCAGGGGCTGCGTAAACTAAACAGATTTCCCAGGTTTAAGTTTTGACAATGCAGAGGAGAAAATTTCACGAGAAGGCTAACAGGTTACGGAAACGGCCCGAAACTAGACATTTGGCGGGACGAAACTCACGACTAGACCCGAAAGTAGTCGATCTAATTTCGTCTGTTATTCTGCATATACTTAATAAAAAATGCAAATATCTCGGTTAATCCTTCAAGATAAAGAATAAATGGTGTTTAACAATTATTATAGTAAATGATTTACTGCATTAGGATTGATTCTTTACTATTGTTTCGATCCGACGTTTTTTATTGCTTTCGGTGAGATTAGTATTATTCGAAAGTCCTTCCCCAAAAACCCCTCTCCCACTGGTCCGATTTCAGTCATTAACGAACTCCATCTTTATTATTACGTGATATTATATACACAGTTTTGAACGAACTTTATTTTTGTCATCTCCTTGGTAGAATCGGTGGACATTTCAGACAAGTTTTCGAAAATCGCTTCATGAGTCCGGGCCTTAATGACTGATTTCCCAAAATGGATTTTCTGCTGTAAATTAGAATAAACTTGATTAATTCGATGAGAAATTTTTAGAAACATTCCTTCATGAGTACAAGAATATATATATATATATATATATATATATATATATATATATATACACATAGTTTTGAGGAGCCCTCAGTTTTGTCATCTCCACATGGGTGGGATCGATGGGACGGATGAAAAAGAAATTTTTCGAATCCACATGATAAGCACCTTACGTGGGACTATTTCTCGATAAACTTAAACATTCAAGTTTCAGTGAGTGTGATATCCCTTGCTTACCTGTCTTGTACAGAGTGACTACATTTCAGACATACAGACTCCAGATAATTACAACAACCAAGTCTAGAATGCCTGTTGTGAATAGAAATGAGACCAGCTTATGTATACCAATCGGCGAGATAAGCAGAATCTAAAGTACCCATTGTTATCCATGGGTTACTAACGTTCTCTAGGGCTACAATAATAGTATATTACGTTACTAAAGCCGAAAGTGGCACTTTACGTTGCGAAATCGTGTTTGACTGGCGAGGCGAAGCCGAGCCTTTTAATTCGATCGAGCATCGTAAAGTCACTTTCGGTACGAGTAATGTACAATACTTTTCATCACGAGGCAAAAACGCATATTAAGGCGGTTTTAGGCGATTTTTCTTAAGGGAAATCAGCTATTGAGGTTGTACTCAAGACGCAATTTTCGAAAATTTTCTACAAACGTCCATCGATCCTACCCAGGAGATGACGAAAATGATGTCAGTTAAAAAGTGTGTATATATATATATATATATATATATATATATATATATATATATAGAGCGGCTGAATTCTGAAAATTCGAAATATCTCCGTTACTCAAACTAATTGTCGTTTTATGTATAAAGAAAGATCAAGATCGTTAAAGGCTGAAATCGGAGCAGTGGGAGAGAAAGGGGTTTAGAGGGGAGATTATTTGAAAATTCGAAATATCTCCGTTACTATACGTCGAATCGGAATTTACGGAAATTGTACAGAATCAATCTTATTGCTAATTACATTTACTATAAATATTGTTATGTACATTTATTCTCTATCTTGAATATTAACTGAGATATTTGCACCCTCGTGAATAGGTTTTCAGGTTAGGTTAACTGTTTTTTGGGGCTAGAAACTACTGGGTTATTACGCCCTAAATAATGTTTTAGGTTTAGAGGTTTCTTACTACTACAGTTGTTATTAGGCAGATTTCTCTATTGTAAAACTTCACGTAGGAAATCTGCTTAGTTTACGCAGCCCCTGCGTGACGGACTTTTTAACTCGTGAATCTTTATCGCAATTACAACGTAAAATTAAAAAGAAACGATAGCGAACCTAGTATTGATAGTAGTAAATACTTCGAGAGTCGAAAACTTTCGTCCCTAGGCGTGTGTTTAAAAGTTTCCATATGTTTGTCACTACTTTCGTTCCCTAGGCGTGTAAAGTCCATTTGTTTTTCACTACTTTGCGTCCATAGGCGTGTAAAGTCATATGTTTGTCTCTAGCTTTCGTCCCTAGGCGTGTTAAAAGTCATATGTTTGTCACTACTTTCGTCCCTAGGGCGTGTAAAGTCTTATGTTTGTCACTACTTTCGGTCCCTAGTCGTGTTGTAAAGTCTTATGTTTGTCACTACTTTCGTCCCTTTCGTTGTAAATGTCATATGTTTGTCAACTACTTTCGTTTACCTAGGCGTGTTAAAGTCATATGTTTGTCACGACTTTCGTCCCTAGGCGTGGTAAAGTCATATGTTTGTTCATCTACTTTCGTCCCCTAGGCGTGTAAAGTTCATATGTTTGTCACTACTTTAGTCCCTCGGCTTGTTGAAGTCATATGTTTGTCAACTACTTTCGTCCCTAGGCGTGGTAAAAGGCATATGGTTGTCACTATTTCCGTCCCTAGGCGTGTAAAGTCATATGTGTGTCCACTACTTTCGTCCCTTGGCGTGTTAAAGTCATATGTTTGTCACTACTTTCGTCCCTAGGCGTGTAAAGTCATATGTTTGTCACCCCCCCCCTTACTTTCGTCCCTAGGCGTTGTAAAGTCATATGTTTGTCACTACTTTCGTCCCTAGGCGTGTAAAGTCATATGTTTGTCACTACTTTCGTCCCTAGGCTTGTTAAGTCATATGTTTGTCACTAGTTTAGTCCCTAGGCGTGTAAAGACATATGGTTTGTCACTACTTTCGTCCCTAGGGCGTTGTATGTAAAAGTCATATGTTTTGTTCATACTTTCGTCCCTAGTCGTGTAAAGTCATATGTTTGTCACTTTACCTCCCGCTAAATTTTGAGATCTGTAAAGGCCTACTTTCCTATCTCCCAGCTCGTATCAAAAGTATCTACTTTCCAATCCGAGTGATGAAAAGTACATAACATACCTATCGTTGGGGAACTGGGTTACTACAGTGAGTAACCGTCATGAGCACTTCCATGAAGTTAACCAACATTCTTTTTAGGGTCTGTTGAACTTGTACTCATGAAGGAATTTTCTAAAAATTTCTCATCGAATTAATCAAGTTATTCTAATTTCAGCAGATTTCCATTTTGGGAAATCAGTCATTAAGGCCGGACTCATGAAGCGATTTTCGAAAACTTGTCTGAAATGTCCACCGATTCTACCATGGGAGATGACAAAAATTAAAGTTCGTTAAAAACTGTGTATATAATAATCACGTAATAATAAAGATGGAGTTCGTTAATGACTGAAATCGGACCAGTGGGAGGGGGTTTGTGGGGAGGACTTTCGAAAATACTAAATATCTCCGATACTATACGTCGGATCGAAACATTGTATAGAATCAATCTTATTGCATATTTAATTTACTATAAATATTGTTATACACATTTATTCTTTATCTTGAATATTAACCGAGATATTTTCATTTTTATTAAGTATATACAGATAACAGACGAAATGAGATCGACTAATTTCGGTTCTAGTCGTGAGTTTCCGCCAAAAGCTAGTTCGGCCGTTCCGTAACTGTTAGGCTCTCGTGAAATTTCTCCATTGTAAAACTTTACAAGGGAAATCTGTTTAGTTTACGCAGCCCCTGCGTGACGGATTTTTTGTTTCCAGCCTTGAGCCCCCTCTGCATTCATGTCGCGATTTTCAAATTATTTTCTCAAATGTCCATCGATCCTACCCAGGAATATTGAAACTTTGAAATATCTTGTTACTAATCGTCGAATGTAAAAATCGTCCAAAGTCAATCATAAATTCACACACATATATATGTCTGTTTTTAGCGGTAGCAATGTTTGTCTTATCGATACCAAACTAGATATCTTCATAAAGCTAAAGATCATGGTCGGTAATGGCAGAATCTAACCAGTGGGAGGGGGGAAATATACAAAATTCTTAATATCTCCATAACAAATATATAATGCACAATAAATATTGTTTCACATATATTCTGTATCTATATATATAAAAATTAATGTATGTTTGCATGTCCTTTATTGACTCGTAAACGGCTAAACCGAATTTTATGAAACTTGGTATGTACATTTCTACTAAAATAGGTTAGGTTTCTGGCTATACTAATATTCTCTGAGATGAACAGGAGTGGGGGTTATAAAGGAGGCCAGAAATTTAAAATAGCGATATTTCGTCTCCTATTGGTTTTTCGGCAAATCTGCACATTACAGAAGTTGTTTATTTTGTTATTTAGAGTAACTTTTGTAATAACCTTTTGCAATATACCGAAGTATAAATGGGTTATACGCTAAAACAATAGTGGGAGTCAACAATTCTGTATGGTACAAAAGACTCAACCGAACTAAACGAAACTCCGTATGTGATTTGTACAAACACCTCTGTGATTATAAGCTATATAAAAATTCGAGGTGTAAAATATAAAATCGGAGAGGTCTGAAATATAAAATCGCGATATTTTGTAACCTATTCATTTTCGGCAAACGTGCAAATAACAAAAGTTATTTGTTATTTAAAGTAGCTTTTGTTAAATGCACTTTTGCCGTATAACGAAGTATAAATGAGGGATGCACGAAAAACTATAGAAGGGTTTAACAATGTTATAGGATACGAAAGACTAAATCGAAATATAAGCATGCATATATATAAACATTTTTAGGAACGAACAGTTCTTATTGTTGTTTTGGTGAACCTGCACATGACAAAAGATGTTTAATTTGATATTTAGAGTAACTTCTGTTATATACATCTTTATCGTAATTTATAAAGCGAGTAATTTAAAAATATAAATATAAAGGTAACGGGTAATATAAAAATATTGTACATTTTGTAGAATTAAGTACATAACAAATAATTTTATTATTAATATATTCCCAGCAGCCTGACTCGGGTGTAAATCCTAAGCATTGAGACGGGAAATGTCGGAAAATGATCATTCAGCCTCAAATGATTTCCTGCGCGCAGCTGGGGACCTTAGCAAGTCTTTAATATTAACCGAGATATAACGTACCTACTCATATGATATTACCAATAATCTTTTACATAGTGAAGCAAATCCTGCCGAGCTTAAATTATAAATATTGTTCTCAAGAGACCTTTTTTGTGCGATATATATATATGAAAATTTGCTGTGTGATGAAGTCATCAATTGAGATTTTAGGTTTTTGACTTGCAAATGTTTATTGGATTAATTAACACATTAAATATAACATTTTTAACCTATTAACATATTTAAATAGCATTCATTAGAGTATTTTTAAAATGCTTTATTTATTTTTTTATTATTATTTATTAACGTCCACTTTTTGTAACTCAAGTTAATTGGGACGGGTTATCTACAGGTTACCACCCTTTTCTAGCTAGGGTGGGATTGCCTATTTACAGTAATAATTTCGATTTCTTTCAAAGCATTGTTCCCTTTTTTTATTTCATGTACTTAAATTTTTTATATTGTGTGTCACGAAGTGTTGAGATATTAAACCTTGTGTTCTTCTTATCTTAGTTGCGTGGCTTAGCTTTATCAGAAGGGGTTGACAGTTGCATGTTCGGACAAAATTTTTCTTTAATTTTAATTTTTCCCTGAAAACGTTTGGGTACAAAATTGGAAAGATATCGGCACAGTAGGCATGAAGAGGACCATTAAAACCGTTTGACCTCCGAAATATTATCAGGCTTGCCAACTGAGAAATGACTACTTCAGAATATCAAGATGAACAGCGCCCAGCATAATTGACACTGAAACGATTTAGTAGATTTCCCTCAGGGTAGCTATCGAGGTCGTAATCATGACGCGATTTTCGAAAAAAAAATTACGTCAAATGTCCCTTGATGTATATTTATGCCTGTTACCACTTAAGCTGAAATCGATCAGGGGGGTGGGTCTAGAGAAGAAGAACATTGAAAATTCGAATTTTCTCAGTTATTATACGCCGGATCGAAAAAGGGCATAGAACTAATCTTATTGCTAATTGTATTGTCCATAAATATTGTTCAAAAATGGCCATTTGATCAATACCATATTTAACCATTATATTCAACACTAAAAGTCATACCAGTTATTTAATGAATTCCGGCCAAGAGTAGTGTGGGTTTAGAGAGTCCGGGAATTAAAAAAATTAAAATATCTCCGTTACTATTTGTCGGATTGTAAAATTTTATATAACCAATCTTGTTATAGTTATTTTCATCACAAGTACGGAAACTGAGTGTTTCGATAGACAAATATTGAGCTTTTTAAATACCCTATCAAAAAAATAATAGTAATAAGTAATTTTCAGGAGTAAAAAACTTTAACGCATTGAGCATTAAATCTATAAAAACATATTCTTTGTTTCAAAATAAGTTATTTTCATCACAAGTACGGAAACTGAGTGTTTCGATACGAGGTCTATTTTTACGAGCGAGGCGAAGCCGAGTTTGGAAAACAGACCGAGTACCGAAAACACAGTTTCCGTACGAATAATGGAAATTACTTTTCATTACACTGTACAACAACCTCAAGAAATTACTGAAATTAATTAAGCCAAACAGGTTTATTTTTATGGTAGTTATGAAACATATGTCAGAACAACAAGGTTACAAATTACATCTTTATATTGATATTAATTGTGCAATTATTATTGCCGCTAATGTTAAACCCTTTAGGGGGTATGTACGGCTTGTTGATTACCAAATTATTGGTTGATGTCGATTCAACAGCATCGATTTCTTCATTAAGATAGTTAAATGAAAAAAATTAGGAATATTACAAAGACATGTGTTTGATTCCCGCCAAATTTTACCGTCCTAGTACGGAAACTCTTAGTTTCCGTACGCAGATCATGCATAGAAAACACATGTTTTCTAGTCAGTGTAATGAAAAACTATTAATGTTCAACACATGTTGTTCAATGCATTATTTCGTAACTCAATTACTAAGCGAGTTATTCGTGCTTTCTTGTTTTCAGTGTTTAGTAAGAACATTTATCACATATTGTTTAATTCTTCTTTTGAGTAATTGTAACTATTCTCTTAAATAATTTTTATTTACAATCAATACTTAGGTTATTTAGTATATATTATATTTTGTATGATTTTTATGAAATTTATCGTATATGTGCCACCAGCTATTTTTCACTTCGCTTGGATATTTCCATATTACTTGTTCACTATTTTACATATCTATGCCACCTTCCTGGATATTGCAGGATTAAAATCCAATGTATAGTACATTTTCGTTTCATTATATTTTTAATGCAAACTTAGTTTCCTTTAGATTACCTATAAGTTTATTTTCATCTTGCAAGGCCCCGAGTTTATTATCAGTTTAATTTTAAAAGAAATTATTAATTTCTGTCATGAGATGGGAATTAATTGAGGAATAAAAAAAATGATGGTAATAACTATGGAAATAAAAAGTGTTTTTTACTATGCACTATGCTGTGATAAAGAGTATTTATCACATAAACATTGGCGTCATGTGTTTCGAAATAGCCTGAAACGTGATAAAAATAATTATCCCAAAGAAATTTAAATACAATTACATTGGGAACTTATAATTTACTTTTTCTAGACCAACGATCAGTCTAAAATCTGATGTAGTTTTCAGCATTGGCTGGGCAGAAGATAGACATAAGTTGATAGGTCACGCGATCTGAATTAAGTCGCCGATTCTCTGAACATCTTAATCCGACGACTGACCCATCGATCAGAACTTTTATTGTCTTTGCGCTATGAAAATTATTAATCCCTGAAAAAACTACCGAAAAACTTCATTCTTTCTCTCATTCGGGAGCTGAGGTACATTATGAGTTAAGGTGTTGGTAATTCATTTGGCAAACCTAGTGTAGCCAGTTCGATTCTCAACTGGGCAATAGGGATTTACTTAGTGACGGAAAAATTGAATAAAATATAATAATTTCTGAACATTTTTTTTCGTAATTCGTCAAATTCAGTTGGACGTTGTAAAAACCTGTCCCTCATTTTATACCACGCTAAGCTATGTTTGCATTAAGAAATTTCGATCATGGGACCCATAAGTCCATCACGTAGGGGCTGCGTAAACTATTGGCATGTATCTCAAAATAAAGGTTGAAAAAAATATTTGGTATTTACTCTTAGAATAAAACGTTTCATGATATACTCCCTTATTTTTAATTTGGGATTTCTGAAACTGGGGGTTTACTGAAGACTGAAATCTAAAAAAATGCCAATATCTTGGTTAATATTCATGAGAGAGAAAATGTGTACATAACAACATTTATAAGACATTTCATTTGAAATAATTTGTGTTCTATATAATTTTTCGAAATGACGTACATTAACATAGAATTGAAATAAAATCAAAATATGTAAGTTAAATTAAAAAAATTGTATAAAATCAATCTTATTAAAAATTTAATGTTCTATTAATGTTTTTATATACATGTATTCTCTATATTGATTAAAAACCGAAATATTTCCATATTTTAGTTTTCTGACATGAGTAAACCCACACTCCCACTCTCGACATATTTACTATAAGCTGTTATATCATGAACCACTTAATTCAAGGTTAAATACCAAATGTGGTTTTAATTGAACTATTACTTTGTGATATAAATGCAAATACGTTATGTTATGACGTCATCAATTATGATTATATTATTACTTATTAACGCCCCCTTTTTGCATCTCAGGCTAGTTGGGGCGGGTTTTCTACAAGTCACCACCCTTTTCTAGCCAGGGTGGGACTTAGGATGTTATTTAATGAATTTCGTCACTAAATAATTTCCTTTGCCCAGGCAAGAATCGAACTCACCACTCTAGGTTTACCATGTGAGATAAAGGTCAACGCTTTAACTCGTATGGCTAACCTGAGCCTCCTTAAGATTATATACGTTGTACTCGAAAATGTTTATTTGATATAAACCATAGTCGATAATAAGCCGGTTCAGTGAATACTAAAGGTAAAACTTGAAATTGGCGTATTAAACTTTTGATGTTATACAATAGTTGTTCAATGTATTGTTTGGTAATTCGAGTATTGACCTTTCATTGGTTACTCATTGTTTTTTTACATATAAACAGAGAATGCATGGTGATATGAGATCACAAATGTGATATCAGCTCGTGGGAAATCTGCTTGGTTTACGTCGCCCCTGCGTGACGGGCTTTAGTTCCTTCGGAAGGTGCACAGTTCATATAACTATATTACTTATTAACGTCCTCTTTTAGCAACTCAGGCTAATTGTGACGGGTTTTCTACAAGTCACCACCCTATTCTAGCCAGGGTGGGACTTAAGGATGTTATTTAAAGAATTTCGTCACTAAATAATTTCCTTTGCCCAGGCGAGAATCGAACTCGCAACTCTAGGTTTACCATGTGAAATAAAGATCAACGCTTTTCGCATGGCTAACCTGGGCCCCCTTGGAGTTTTGGATTTTTTAGTTCTTATCTTCATATAAACCAAATAAACTAATTTATTCAAAGCTTAAATACCAAATATTGTTTTCGAGAACCCTTTATTATGCGAGGTACATGAAAATTCGTTGAGTGATGGCGACATCAATTATGATTTTTCGATCTAACTCGAAAATGTTTATTTGATCTATGCCTCGGCATTCAATCAATTCTGTCAACACTAAAGATCATATTAGGTGATGGCAGACATCAAGGATAAGTGGGGGTTTAGAAATGGATGATTCGAAAACTGAAAATATATCCATTATTGTGAGTCTGATAGGAAAATGTTATAGAAACAATCTTATTAAACTATTGATTTTCTACAATTGTTGTTCTGTGCATGTTTGTGTTACTCAATTACTAATCGAGTATTTCGTACTTCCTTGTTTTCGATATACTAGAATAGATTTTGGCATTTATTTGAAATAAATGCATTTCATTTCAGTGCCAGTAATAGGATCTGGTGTAACTCCAGTCTTGTTCAGATAATTTCAGTTACAGTTAAGACTATGTGATTAGTTAATGGAATAATTATTATTATTTTATATTATTACTTAATATTTACTTGCAACTATAAAAGTTCAAAGAAATTTATACAGCAATATATATAGTGTATAGTTTTATAGAATATTGCATCACTGTTGGCTGATACATTACCAAGGAACGTCGTGTTTTGCTTCACCGATACAATCAAAGTGATGATTATTATATCGCGTGAGTCTTGCCCATATCACGATGGCCTCCCTCATCACGGCTTATATTATCACATTCATCAATTAGGCCGCTCTTAAAACCTCGAATCGATAAAAATAATTTCATTCCCCGTTGTAGAGGTCATTATAACACCGGTATACGCCTCCTAATCGCAGGACCTAAATACCCCATGCAGCCTACACTCATAATGTCGGTTAACGGAATTGGAACTAGTTTTTATTCATACTTTCAAGGATGATGGAAATTCCATTTGAAAGACACACACACACACACACACATCCACATAGGTGTGCACGCACACTTGGACGCAAACACAGACACGATTGAGCAAATAGTGTCTTTTTGACAATTCTCTCTGTCCCGGGTCTTTCAATGTGACTGACGGTAATTTTTTATTCCCTATAATAGTATCAAAAGTACAATTAAGGAGTGGCCTTCGAGCCATAGGAGTACTAGACGGGAGGAAGTAGTTCTTGCCAGACTCAGGATCGGCCACACATACCTGACACAAAGACACTTAATCACAAGGACAGACAACGCTATATGCAAATACTGCACAAACACCTTACGATAAAACACATACTGACTGACTGCATCCAAAGAAAAAACCTTCACATACCCTAACTGACAGCTGCCAATATATTCCACAAATTCTAACATATCTAAAACACATAAACATTTACAAAAAGTCCGTCACGCAGGGGCTGCGTAAACTAAGCAGATTTCCCATGTGAAGTTTTACGTTAATGAGAAATCTTTCAGTTAATTAAAATAAATTCCCAACTGAAACGGCTTCTGAATTGTAAGAATAATTTATATTTTAATAACTCAAATTTTAGTATTCCAAGAACTAAAGAAGGGGGGGGGCGGATGAACAGAACGTATTTGCATAAATCTCACAAAGTAACGAAGGTAAGGTAAGGTTAGAAACGACAGGTAAGGTTAGAAGAAGCTTCCACCTGAGCCGAGCGATTACGAAAATGGCCGACCTAATCCGAACTATACCCGACCACATGTCTTACAGACTTCATAAAAATGCAAATATCTCGGCTAATATTCAAGATAGAGAATAAATGTGTAAAAATATTTATAGTAAATTTAATTTTCAATAAGATTGATTCTATACACTTTTTCGATGCGATATATTATAACGGAGATATTTTGAATTATCGAAAATCGTCCCCTCTAAACCCACCCCCTCCCTCAAGCCATTAACGAACCTGATCTGTTTCCTTTTTTACATGAAAAACGGTTAAATATCGAGTTTCGTAACGAATCAAACAAAAACCGCGACCGCACTAGTGCGTTAACAGACATATATATATATATATATATATATATATATATATATATATATATATATATATATATATATACACACATAATTTTGAACGGACCTCATTTTCGACATCTCCTAGGTAGGATCCATGAACATTTGAAGAAATTTTTCAAAAATCATGTCATGAGTACGACCTCAATAGCTGGTTTCCCTTAATGGAAGTCTCCTAAAACATATTGTACAAATAGAATAGGTCTATAGCATACATATAAAGATTTAAAAGGGTTAACTTTTATTATATTCTTTAGACAAAGCACGGATATGAGAAAAAATCAGATATTAAAGGAATATTGTCTATAATATAAAAATAAATTACAACAAAGATAAGCACATGAATGAGTAAATATATTATTCAAATTATGCCAATGACCATCGCTGTGGGGCACAAACTAAATAATAAATAAATAATATTCCCTATAAATAATACTTACATGTGTGTATATGTATATATATATATATATATATATTTATTTATTTATTTATTTATTTATTTATTTATACAGGAGGAGCCGGAACTAAGTGTTTTAATTAAAGTTTAACAATGTAAAACCAAATTAAAAAAAAAAAAAATAATTAAAACTGAGCCAACAAATAAGAAATTAAACACAATAAATAAACATTAAATACAAGAAATAAGGACAACAAATAAACATAATACTAGTAATAAAGACAACAATTTAAAATTTTTATAAAATATAAAAATATGATATTCCTATGTACTAGTACATTTTATTATTTGAAAATGTTCAAAATTATATTTCATTTCTCACTAAGTGAAAATAATTAAGGGGGGAAATTAAATTTTTTCAAGCAAATTCAATTTTTTAGAGTGATTTAGTATATTGTCGATATGTGGGTTCTGTCTGTAAGAAGTTCGTACATGTTATGTGGAGTCTCTAAGTATTCAATGTTCCTGCAGTTAGTCAGTATGTGTTGTATGGTTAATGGTTGATGGCATGTTCTGCAGAGAGCTCTTTCTGTTCTCGTCATCAGCTATGAGTAGGTTAAATGTGAGTGTCCCATCCTAAGTCTCGTTAGTACAACCATCTTTATTACTCTCAGATAATTTTCTGATGTTTTACGGCAACATTTTTCCTATTCATTTAATGTTGTCTGTAGCATTTGTAAATTTAAAAGTATGGTAGAGTCAGTATGTTTATGTCAGAAAATTGTACCGGTGTTGCATGTTTGGCGAGTTTGTACACGTCGATTTGTTTGTTCATTTTTAAGTCTCTCTCTGCCTCTGTCTCTCTCTCTCTCTCTCTCTCTCTCTCTCTCTCTCTCTCTCTCTCTCTCCTCTCTCTCTCTCTCTCTCTCTCTCTCTCCTCTCTCTCTCTCTCTCTCTCTCTCTCTCTCTCTCTCCCTCTCTCTATATATATCTCTCTATATATACATATATATAAGCAGCTCCGTTTTGCGCCAAATCGTATTTTGTTGATCTCTACGGGGCTCTCGTACTATCCATCTCTCTCTCTCAATCATTTTGCGATCTCTCCCTCTGAATAAACCCTTATACCCTCTCTTCGTTACCTTCATCATTTAGTGACTGAGAAGCATTGTTTGACCATTGTTGAAGTATATTTTCCCATTCCATTCATACTCGATTGTGATAAAACCCTGAGATATCTATACAACCAGCACTGTCGCCTCTCTCTGATTCAATGCAGCAAGAACTTTCAAGTCATGGACAGATTCTTGAATTATGTTACTGGGCCACCTATGCCCGTGCGTTGTTTGATGATGAATGAACATCCTTCAAAACTTTTTTCACCGAAACACTTTTTCTGGTTGTTACATTGACGTGAAATCCTTTTCTGCTCCACGTAGACCTTTAACGTGTAGGATGGACCATTACCGATTTCTCAACCAAATTTCAACGACTTGCAACAACTAAAAAAAGTTTTTGGTTAACCTTGCTGCGAAGGCGTTCTTTGAGAATTTGCCCAACATAAATCCAGCAGCTGTTCCTCCTGGATTACCCAGATAAATACATTTTCATCTCTCACCTTCATCATTTCTCTCTAGGAGCTACATGTGACTATACATTGATTACTAATATATATTAGGAATTAATACACTAAAAAAAAAAGTATGATTATATTACAAAAGCAGTTAATAGAAATCAAACTTTGTATTTCTAGTTGACTTCCTTAGAAAGGAGAGAATTCTGTCAAAATGTTTCTGTGTCTACTATTGTTTGTCAAACCCTTGTCCATCAAATTGCATAGAATAAAGGTATTGATGGAATATTACCTCGAGCATAATACCAATCAAGACTGTTGATTATATATATTCAATTTACCTTTATACTAGTTAGCTAAAGTTACCATTTCATCTGTCGATCCTTCATTGAAATTGCAATGCCCTCTGCTGACAATACATCAAACGAACATGGGTATTTGAGAGGTTATCGAACAGAACTTTTGTTTGTATGTTGAATGGAAGCGTTAGGAAGTGCATTTTGAATATGAAGCCATTTCAAACACTCGCCGTCCAGAGTTGAAACCTGAAGCCCGTTCGTGTCCAGTGCTTCACTTTAGATTGGTCAACTTCACTTTATTCTCGTTGGCGGATGTCAATGGTGGCGATCAATTTCATTTATCTCGGTTTTAACTAATGATTCGGTAATAATTGAGAGGAGTTAATTAATTCAAAATGGAGTAAACAAGGATTGGTATTATATTCATCAAATGGCAGAGTCAGAGGACTTTACTTTACAAACTATTACAAATTGTTATATAAATAAAAAGCGTACAGAATCAACCCCACTAGGACTAATATTAACAACACAATTTGTTTTTATTTAATTCTAGGGTTGCTTTCCCCGGAAATCATTTGAGGCTGAATGATGATGGAATTTTTTTTGGTTTACTTTGTATAATATTTCTACACTTTCCCGTCTCAATGCATAGGATTTACAATCGAATATGAAGTAATCTTAATCATCAGGATAATCTAATAGCTTAAAAAACTCACTGAAATATAAGGTTAGAAGCGAGAGGACAAAAAGGAAGTCTACCACCTCTCCTCTCTCACTCACTGTTGCCAACAAGCATCCCTCTTTTTTAAGATATCAGTTCTGCTAACATTAAATTATGTTACTAATTCTTATTACATTTTCTTTACAATACAGAAGTGTTTGTTGAATTAATTTTCCTATTTTAATTAAATAAAGTATTAAATAAATTTAAGGTTAATTTCTGATTAATTAATGTTGGGAAAAGAGGGGGGGGGTTGATAATATACTTTTGCGTTCATTCAACCTCTTAATAATTGCTGTTAAGTTTAATGAAAGTGTATTAATCCATCGAAGTACTAAGTTGAATAAATTCATACATGGATAAGCATTGTTGACTATAATAAAACGTCTATGCAAATTACTTGCTTTATAATTTACGATAAAGATGCATATAACAAAAGCTACTCTAAGTATCAAATCAAACATTTTTTGTCATGTGCAGGTTCGCCAAAAAAACAAAACAAAAGGAAACGAAATATTCATTTCATGCCTCCCTAACAACCCACACTCCTGTTCGTTCCTAAAAATGTTAATATAGCTTATAGTCAAAAATACGGAGTTCCGTTGATTTCAAGTTAGTCTTTTGGGTCCTAAAACATTGTCGACCCCTTCTAAAGTTTTTCATGTATACCTCATCTATACTTCGTTATACGGTAAAAGAGTATGTAACAAAAGTTACTTTAAATAACAAAACAAACAACTTTTCTTATATTGACAATTAAATTTACTATGACATTAGTTCTATACACTTTTCAATCCAACGGATTATTCCCCCCTACTCCAGTCAGATTTTAGCAGTTAACGAACTTGATCTTTAGTTTGTCATGAAACGCTTATACATGGGACTAATGATTTTATTTAATGAATTCCGTAATAAATAAATTCCTCTGAATCAAACACGCCACTTCTAGGTTAACCATAAATTACTCTTTTAGTTCCTGAAAATATCATTCCGAACAAAAAAAAAATTCCAAAAGATATAATGAATTAATTTTTTTCTTTTTATGTTGAGGGCAAATGAAAGAGAAACTTATAGAAAAAGATAATATATTTTATAGGATAATACAACAGAGAGTTTTCTATAAAGGGATAAAGGTCCCAATCATGCAGATTCTAAAGCTTCCCTTTTCATTTTTAAACTCATTGGGATTAAGGATAATCCTTAGGATGATATCGATCCTTGGAAGGCATTGAATCCCGTCTGTTGGAGGGCTTCAGGTATCGGGTATCCGGCAATGCAATGCGGAAATGTCCTTGAAAATGGTGGAACCTGCTCAATAATATTGATAAAAAGTCCGTCACGCAGGGGCTGCGTAAACTAAACAGATTTCCCACGTGCGCCACGTATATGCATTTATCTCAAAACGTAAATGTTCAATATAACAACGACATTTGGTATTAAACCTTGGTTAGGTGTGGTTGGATATCAGCCCTTGGAATAAAGTGTTATACAACAGCTTATTGTTAATATGACATGGGTAGAAGCAGGTGTTTATTGAAGGCCGAAAACTAAAAAAAAAATATGTAAATATCCTGGTTATTAATCAAGATATTTAAAACACGTACATAACAACATTTATATAATGTTACATGTGCAATATGATTAACATTTTACAAATTTTCGATCAGATGCATAACCAAGATATTCCGACTTTCTCCCTCTCCCTGGTCCGATTTTATCCCTCAATGTACTTGATCTTTATTTTTACAGATAACGTTTAAATATCGAGTTCTGCATCGATAAGACGAAAATTATGACATTTAGAGTGTTAACAGACACACACACACACACACACCTATCTATATATATACATATATATATAAAATTATAGTATAAAAAAGTTATACGCTATAAATGATAGCGGTATTCAACAATTTTATTTGGCACAAAAGACTCAACCGAACTAAACCAAACTCGGTATGTTTATTAGCACTAACGCCTTCCTTATAATAAGCCATACAAACATTTCTAGGGACGGGCAGGAGTGGGGGTTATAAAGGACGCCTGAAATTAAAAATAGTGATATTTCGTTTCCTATTGGGTTTTTGGCAAATATGCACATAACAAAAGTGGTTTATTTTGTTATTTAGAGAAACTTTTGTCATATACACTTTTGTCGTATACCTAATTATAAAGGCGTTATACGCCAAAAAGTGATAGCAGAAGTCAACAATTTTATTTTGCACAAAAGACTCAAACGAATTAAACCAAACTGGGTATGTGAATTAGCACTAACGTCTTCCTTATAATAAGCTTTACTAACATTTCTAGGGACGGGCAGGAGTGGGGGTTATAAGGGAGGCCTGAAATTAAAAATAGTGATATTTCGTCTCCTATTGGGGTTTCGGCAAATATGCACATAACAAAGTGGTTTATTTTATTATTTAGTGAAATTTGCTCAACAATTCTTTGGAACTACAAGGTACCTCACCGGGAAAAACTAATTCAAATGTATGTTCATATTTTGTGCTTAATAATTCAAATCTATGCATAATGCACAGGAAACGGGAAATATGACAATATGTAGAACAGTAAAGTCTTACATAACAAAAATTTTATTATTAACAAATCCACAGAAACGACGGGTATTTAAACTAAACACTGGGACGGGTAAATGTCAAAATATTGTGCAAAGTAAAGCCTTGCCAAAAAAAATACCATCACCATTAAGCCTCATATGAATTCCCGAGCGAAGCCGGGTATCTGAGCTAGTATATATATATATATATATATGATGTATATATATATGATGATGATATATATATATATATACATATGTATACATAAAAATACTCATATATAACGTTTTGAACGGACCTAATTTTCGTCATCACCTAATAAGTAGTTTGTAGTAACGGAGATATTTCATAGTTTCGACATTTCCCCGTTCTAATCCATTCCACTTCTTCGATTTTGGCCATTAACGAAGGTGATTTTTCTTTTAAATAAAACAATTAAGTATGGAGTTTGGTAACGATCATACGGAAATTAAAACCACCAGAGTGCTAACCGATGTATATATATGTATATACTAGCTTAGGTACCCGGCTTCGCCCGGGAATTGATTTGAGGCTGAATGGTGATGGTATTTTTTTGGCAAGGCTTTACTTCACACAATATTCTGACATTTACCCGTCCCAGTGTTTAGGGTTTACACCCGTCTTAGATGTGGATTTGTTAATAATAAAATTATTTTTTTATGTAAGACTTCACTGTCCTCCATATTGTCATATTTCCCGTCTCCTGTGCATTATGCATAGATTTGAATTATTAAGGAGAAAATTGACATACATTTGAATTAATTTTTTCAGGTGAGGTACCTGGTAGTTCATATTGAAAAGAAGTGTTGAGCAAATTTCTCTAAATAACAAAATAATCAACTGTTTGTTATGTGCATATTTGCCGAAACCCCAATAGGAAATCATTATTATTAGTTTCAGGCCTCCTTATAATCCCCACTCCTGCCCGTCCCTAGAAATGTTAGTATGGCTTATTATAATAAAGGCGTTAGTACTAATTCACATACCGAGTTTGGTTTAATTCGGTTGAGTCTTTAGTGCCAAATAAAATTGTGGACTCCCGCTTTAGTTTATAGCGTATAACTCATTTATGCTTCCGTATACGCCAAAAGTGCATATAACAAAAGTTACTCTAAATAACAAAATAAACAACTTTTGTTATGTGCATATTTGATGAAAAAGCAATAGGAAACGAAATATCGCTATTTTTAATTTCAGGCCTCCCTTATAACCCCCACTCCTATTCGTCTTAGAGAATATTAATATAGCCTAAAGTCTAAGTTGGGCTAGTAGTAATATACATACCAAGTTTCATAAAACTCGGTTCAGCCGTTTATGCGTGAAAAGGTAACAAACAAACAGACACCAAAGAAACAAAATGCAGTTATGGTGTCTATGACATGTAAAACGAAAAGTTATCGTGAAATTTCGCGAAAAAAATCAATGTACAGACAGAGGTTACAATTTTATATATATACTAGCTCAGATACCCGGCTTCGCCCGGGAATTCATTTGAGGCTGAATGGTGATGGTATTTTTTAGCAGGCTTTACATTGCACAATATTTTGACATTTACCCGTCCCAGTGTTTAGGATTGATACCCGTCGTTGCCGGTGATTTGCTAATAATAGAATTATTTGTTCGATAATTCTTCACAGTCTTCGATATTTTTATATTTCCCGTTTCTTATACATGTAAATATGGTGAATTTTTATTTCAGGCCTCCCTTATAACCCCCCTCCCGTTCGAACCTAAAAATTTTAATATAACTTATAATCATGGAAGAATTAATGCTAATTGACATACCGAGTTTTGTTAAGTTCGGTTCAGCCGTTAGTGCCCGCTAAAGTTTTAACGTATAACACATTTATACTTAGGTATACGACAAAAGTATATATAACAAAAGTTACTCCAAATAACAAAATAAACAACTTTTGTTATGTTTATATTTGCAGAAAAACCAATAGGAAACGAAATATCGCTATTTTTAATTTCAGGCTTCCCTTATAACCCCCACTCCTGCCCGTCCATAGAAATGTTGGTATGGCTTATTATAATGAAGGCCTCACTGATAATACACATACCGAGTTTTATTTAGTTCGGTTGAGTCTTTTACGGCAAATAATATTGTTGACTCCCGCTATAATTTTTAGCGTATAACGCATTTAAACTTCGGTATACGACAAAAGTGTATATAACAAAAGTTACTCTAAATAACAAAATAAACAACTTTTGTTATGTGCATATTTGCCGAAAAACCAATAGAAAACAAAATATCGTTATTTTTAATTTCAGGCTTCCCTTATAACCCCCACTCTTGTTCGTCTCAGAGAAAATTAATATAGCCTAAAGTCTAAGTTGGGTTAGTAGTAATATACATACCAAGTTTCATAAAAACAAACAAACATACACGAAAGAAACAAAATGCAGATATGGTGTCTCTGACATGTGAAACGCAAAGTTATCGTGAAATTTCGCGAAAAAAATAAATGTACAGACAGAGGTTACAATTTTATATATATATATATATATATATATATATATATATATATAGATAGATATATAGATAACACCTGTAGTACTAGTTTACCTGTCATAAAAACAAATTACACTAACCAATAATCGCATTCTTCTACCAATGAATTGTTCATTCCTAGCACATATAATGGCTTTTTTGTTGTTTGTTATCGATCGAAGATTTTAGGAGTTTTGAATATTAATAGTTATAAAGCATTTTATATATAAGTAATTTTTAAAAAAAAGTCCCCCGTAAAAAAAGGGGTTCACTGAAGACTGGAAAAAATAATATACGAGTAACTCACTTAATAATTTAGATAAAAAGAAATGCATAAAGCAATAATTTTAGACGATCAATAGTTTATAAAGTTTGGTTCTATAACACTAAGCGATGTAACTCATAATAACGGAGATATTAAGTTCATTTTAATTTATTATTTGTTTAAGTGGCGTTTATTTGTTAATTTATTGAAATAGACTGACAAACAGCTTAATTTTCTTTCTCAAATTATATTTCAAGGATAATTAAAGCCCCATGCATCTATTGAAGAAAGCTAAAATAGGGCGAGGAGAAAGATTTAAGGTAGAGCACAATTTGCGTGCTGGCCGAGAGTCGCGTGAGGGGAAGGTCTTAACGACTTCAGCCAAGAGTTTCAACTCCACTTGAGAACAGTTTAGGGAAATAGTGGTTTGCAGAACGAGAGAGAGGGAGAGGGAGAGGGAGAACGAGAGAGAGAGAGAGAGAGAGAGAGAGAGAGAGAGAGAGAGAGAGAGAGAGAGAGAGAGAGAGAGAGAGAGAGAGAGAGAGAGAGAGAGAGAGAGAGAGAGAGAGAGAGAGAGAGAGAGAGAGAGAAAGTGGGGGAGAGAGAGAGGGAATTCCTAGAGTTTAGCTCAGGTACTTAGAAGTGTCGGTATTGTCTCTTCGAGCTTGGCTCTTAACATGACACTGAAGCGTCTTACACAAGTTTAAACAAGTTAATAAGTGTTTGCGGAGACAGACTCTCCGCAGGAAGTGCTGGGTTGGATAAGTGGGAGCTTCTGAGTAGCGCTTATGTCTAGATAATGTGTCATTCCCAGTCGGCAAAGTAATACGATTTGTGTTCAATGATGTCGAGCAACTGCAAAGTGCTTTAGGAACAAACTTGATTTTGTTGAGCAAGTCTTTGGAACGCTCCAGAGAGTTTCGTCTTGATGAAGTCAGGATAAGCTTCTCTTCGTAGTAATTTATTCAAACTCAGATGTAGAGGTAAATTGTGTTGTGTAATGCGGTTGGGTGAAAAACATCAATACTTTCAGCAGATTTATATAGATTTATGTGTCTGTGTACTAGATGAATCTACCTTCAATTTGACTTAATTGGTGCCATTGCACCGAAAGCAATTGCCACATGTAACCGACGATCAGCCATGCATTATGTAATGAGATTGGTTTTATACTAACATAAAATTTTATTATTTATTTTTTTCAAACAACAATGTTATCCCATTCTAAGTAGTTCCCTTCTTGTGCAGTAATACACCAGTGGAGTCGTTGTTCCCACTCTTGGTAGCAGAGATGCAAGTCTTCAACTGGTATGGTTCTGAACTGGTCGGTCACAGTCTTTTGAGTGTTCTCCGGAGTTCAAAAATTACGTCCTTTTTGGAACATGCTTCGAGTTCGGGAAAAGGAAAAAGTCCCAAGGACTCAACAGCAGTAATGCGTTTTGAATTCAAAAAGTCTCTGATGGAAATGGCCATGTGACACGGGGCTTTGTCATAATTAAGCATCCACTTTTCTGCAATGTCTGATCTCGCACCAATCACTCTTTTCATGAGCCTTTCAATGGACAATGTTATGGGAACACTTGGTTGACAGTTTGTCTTGGTGGAACACATTATTCGTGCGCGATACCCTTGCTTCCAAAAAAAAAATCAACTTGGTCTTGATTTGCTCAGATCGAGATTTCTTCGGCCGAGGAGATGGCGGCGTGTGCCACTCATCCCTTTGTATCCATTATCGTACTCAAATCCCAGGATTCATCTCCTGTGATCACACAATTGAAGAGTTCTTGAGCATTAGCAATCCGGTAAAGAAGATCAAGCCACACGTTTTCAAAATTCAAGAACATTCGAACAACTGTCAAATGACTGTGATAGTCCAGTTAATAGACTTACCAATTGAAGACTTCCAGCACTGCTACTTTCAAGGGGATAACATTGTTTTGAATAAAAATGCAAAAATGATAGTTAGTAAAAATCAGTCTCATTAATTTTCTCATAGACCTCGTACGTCTTTTAACGATACATGATAAACAGCAATTTTAATTTTAAAATAAAAGAAAAATTAGGTAAGCTACCTAATTATAAAAAAGTCCGTCACGCAGGGGCTGCGTAAACTAAGCAGATTTCCAATGTGAAGTTTTACAATAGAGAAAACTGCCTAATAAATAACAGTAAAATAACCTATATCTCACGAGGACGAATAGTTAGTGAAAGACGGCCGCACTAGCGCTCGGCGGGAAGACTCCGAAACATAGCCGACCACACTCACAATACAAATGCACATATATCGGTTAATATTCAAGGTAGAGAATAAATGTATAGAACAATAGTTATAGTAAATTTAATTTGCAATAAGATTGGTTCTATACAATATTTTGATCCGACGTATGGTAACGGAGATATTTCGAATTTTCGAAAATCCCCCCTCTAAACCTCCCCCTCCCACTGGTCCGATTTCAGCCATTAACGAACCTGATCTTCCTTTTTACACAAAACGATTAAATTCCGAGTTTGGTAACGATCAAACAAAAATTGTAACCGCTAGAGCGTTAACAGACAAATATATATATAATTTTGAACGGACCTCATTTTCGTCATCTCCTGGGTAGGATTGATGGACATTTGAGAAATTTTTCGAAACTCGCGTCATGAGTACGACCTCAATAGCTGATTTCCCTTAAGGGAAATCTGCTAAAAATATGTTAAAATATCTACAGTCGTAGGTAAAAGGACCGTTTCTTTTTCACCAATGGATATTATTAAGAACAGAAATCCTAAGAAATCTAAAGTTTTATCTTTTAGTGTTAAATTTGATTGTAGAGTTCTGTCTCTTGGAGGTGTTTCATGATTGTCACAATGTATAGGGTGATGTTTTGTAGTAGTTCTGTAAGGTTGGTGAATATGGCAAGTTCTTGTCAGTTATTAGTCTGCAGTTTGTCAGTAAGTGTTTGATAGTTAGTTGTGTATTGCCCAGTGTGCATAAAGGTGGTTCAGTCCTAGTCATGAGGTGTCCGTGTGTTGCTGTGTCAATGGCCATGCCTCAAACGAGCAAGAACTACTTCATCTCTTATAGTATTCTGATGACTTGACAGCCATTCACGAATAGTGTCATTTATTTCTCGTAGTTTAGTATGTGTCTGCCGTCATTTCCTACTTTAAGTGACCTCTATATTCACAAGTTTAATTGTATCGCGTGGTTTAATTTGATCAGTGTGTAATATATCAAGTTGAGTCGCTAATTTCGCATGTTTCTCAGCCAAAATAATTCCTGATATCTGAATGCCCAGGTATCCAATGGATAGTTATTACTTTATTCATTTCTGTTTGTTATTTAGTTAGTAATAGTGGTAGAGTTGTGTAAAGATAAAGTATTGACTGTATAGAACTGTAGGAGTCAGTAAAAACATGAACGTTGTCTTGATGTACGTTAGTAAGGCCCTGCAGTCCAAGAAGTAAGCCTTGTAGTTCTGTAGTGAAGTTACTTGATATGTCCACTAGTCAACACGTTAGTACTTGGTTCCCCACTATGGCGGCTGACTATGGTAGACATCTGTATATATGAAAATTCCTGTCCTGTTTTCTTTTATTATGTTCCGGTGCCCATGTTTATAGTGTAAGGAAGAAAGGCAGTTTAATATTAATAAAAGTGAAAGTTCTTTCGTAATAGAAAACTATTATTATAAAAGAAACTATATCACAATTTCGAGGTAATAAAAGATTAATTTCTCCCTGTCTGTCTCTCTCACTTTTATTGAGTAGAAAGCGAACCTTGATTCGAGGGAGAGCAACGGGTACTAACACAATGAAAGATCTATATATCTTTCTCTCTTTCTCTTACTCTGGACATATTTCTCCTAACTATAAACAGATTTCCCTTAAGGGGCTATTGAGGTTGCACTAATGATGCGATTTTGGTTAATTTCTTCAAATGTCCAACGATTCTGCCAAGTAGATAATGAAAATGATATCCATTCAAAATTATTGAATTATTGAGCCACATTTTTCTGCACAGGTAGGTAATACAGCTTTTTAAGTATCATATTTGGTTTGAACACCCTAAAAAATATAAGAATCAGGTATTTTCAGTGAAACTTTTTTTTCCATAGTACAATGATTGAAATTCCCAGCCCATTCTACCCGGTGGATCACTGGCGGTTATTTACATGAACCTGCGATTGTGCTCTTAGTTATTGAACCAAGTTCCTCTCATTATATTTATATTTATTAAAAATAAAAAGTCCAATTACTGAAGAGAATTTAATGAATGAAGTCAATTTGTGTTCTCTTTTTTTTTTTTTTTTTTACTGTGTGCTACACGAAAAACCACTTGAAACTTTTATTAAAAATAGAATATTAATGGCATGTTGCATAGAAGTTTAGAATTTTTCAATTAACAAGAAAAGTTTTTCTAGAGTGAAGTTGAGTGGCTATTCAGGAGCACCTTGAACAAACTCTCACCAGTAACAAAAATAACGGTAAAACTCTAAGCAAATGAAATTTCGTATTGAGTTAAATAAAAAATAAATTGTGATTTTTTAATTCAATTAGGCAGCTTATTAATTTCGAACTCAAAAATTGGCTAATGCGGAAGTCGAGTAAAATAAAGACGACATTGCTCTTAAAGGTACACGACAATAATAAAGGGAAAAAGTGACTGAAGTTTTCATAATACTGTCCTTTTGGGGCCTGAAGTCAGCTTTAATTTTTTGAACAGCTTTTCAGTTTCCGATTTCTGAAGCCTAAAATCCAAGTCTGAAGCCATAAGGTATTGTATAGATGCCAAGTGCAAATGTCTAGGAAAAGTAAATTATGGCTAACCACAGACCTTCCTGCCCTCAATTATGGCTGTGGGACAAGGGGATTGGCTAAAAAAAGTTGTATAAAATGGTCAGAACAGTTGGAAGGTCCATGGAGAGGCAGATATAGGAATAAGAAGGAAGGATAGGAAGTCTAATACATGGATTAGAAAACAAACATGTTCAGCTGATATCGGGGTTATTATATATCGTATGAAGTGGAGTTGGGCTGGTACATAGTAGGAAGAGGTAATGACAGCTGGTCAAAACACCTATTGGAACGGTAGCAGAAGAGAGAGAAAAGACGCAGAGGATGACCAAAATACAGCTGGATGAAGAAATGAGGAAGGACAACCTGAGGGGGTGCTGTTTGGATGCGAACACCACTTCAAAACAATCCGCCAGGGAAGGCCTCCGCAAACTAAACAACTTTTTCACGTGCTGATATAACACACTTTCGATCTCATACCACAATATATTCGCCATTATTATGTAGAAAACTGATGAGTAGAACTAAGTGGCTGAAGAGGGCGGGGGCTACCGAAGGCAGAAAACAAAAAGTCCGTCACGCAGGGGCTGCGTAAGCTAAGCAGATTTCCCCGTTGAAGTTTTACAATAGAGAAATCTGCATACTGGTAACACATACCACCGGATGAACAGAACGTATTTGCATAAATCTCACAAAGTAACGAATTTAGTAGTCCAAGAACTAAAGAAGGGGGGGGCGGATGAACAGAACGTATTTGCATAAATCTCACAAAGTAACGAAGGTAAGGTAAGGTTAAAAACGACAGGTTAGAAGAAGCTTCCGCCTGAGCCGAGAAATGACGAAGATGGCCGACGTAATCCTTTATAGAAATTTAATTTTCAATAAGATTGATTTATCAATTTTTCGATCCGATGCATATTAACGGAGATATTTTGAATTTTCGAAAATCCCCCCTCTTCCTCTGGTCCGATTTCAGCCATTAACGAACTTGATCTGTCTTTTTACATAAAACGGTTAAATATCGAGTTTCGTAACGATCCAACCAAAATTGCGACCATTAGAGCGTCTTCCGTCATCTCCTTGGTAGGATCGACGGACATTTGATGAAAATTTTCGAAAATCGCATCATGAGTATGACCTCAATAGCTTATTTCCATCGAGGGAAATCGGCTAAAAAAAGTAGGAATAACTCGCTGAATACTTTAGTTAAGAAAAAATTAATAGCGCAACCATTGTAGAGTATCAATTGTTTACAAAATTGGTCCTATAAGATTTTACAATCTGACTCATAATAACGACAGTATTTTAAATTTTCAAGCCCCCCCCCCCATAACCTCCCCCCCTATTCCAGGCCCAACTTCAGCCAATATGAAACACATCTTTTGTGTTGACTGAAACGGTTGAATATCTACTATAACATAGATCAAGGAAACATCTTCGAAAGAACTTATAGTCACAATTGACATCATCAGGCAACAAATTTGCATTTATCTCGCATAATAAAGTTTTCTTGAAAACAACATATGACAATTAAGCTGAGAATAAATTGGTTCATGATATCACAGCTTATTGTAAATATGAAAGGAGGAGGAGTAGGCTTTGCTCAAGACTGAATACTAAAAAAGTCCGTCACTCTGGGGCTGCGTAAACTAAGCAGATTTCCTAAGTGAAGTTTAGCAATAGAGAAATCTGCATATTGGTTACATAACACCACCATAAGTAAATACAAACGGTAATTTGCATAAATCTCACAAAGTAAAGAAGGTTAGGTAAGGTTAGAAACGACAGGTAAGGTTAGAAGCTTCCGCCAGAGTCCAGACTTACGAAAACGGCCGAACTAATCCGAACAACACACGACCACAGAGTTCATAAAAATGTATATATCTCGGTTAATATTCAAGATAGAGAATAAATGTATGAACCATATTGGTAGTAAATTTAATTTTCAGTATGATTAATTCTATACAATTTTTCGATGCGACGTATAGTAATGGAGATAATTCAAATTTTCGAAAACCCTCCCCTCTAAACCGCCCCTCCCACTGGTCCGATTTCAGTCGTTAACGAACTTGATTTTTCTTTTTAAATAAAACGACTAAATGTCGAGTTTGGTACCGATCAAACAAAAATTGCGATCGCTAGAGCGGTAACAGACAAATATATATCGGACTTCATTTTCGTCATCTACTAGGTAGGATCGATGGACAATTTGAAGAAAAATTTCGTAAATTCCGTCATGAGTACTACCTCAATAGCTGATTTACCTTAAGGGAAATCTGCTAAAATCCAAATATCTAAATACCTGGTTTGGCAGGCAGAAATATAAATGAACAAAACTATTCCCAGATGAACTCAAAAAAAAAAAAAAATAAGGTTTGTTTCATTCATTTTATTAGATGACACTAATTAGATTGGCGCTAAGAGTGATTTTCTATAATTAATTCAATAAAATGTTAAAACGATATCTGAAAAAGGCTTTTCCTAATATGTTGTCCAGTGAGCTAGAATCGACTCCATATTCTATTGGATATAAGCCAGATCTGATTGGTTCACTTCCCAAAGGAATATTTTCCGATTCCTCAAATATTGTCCTTATCCACATTTAGAGCCAACCATTTTCCTTGGTCTTCAGTAAGGTATTGTGTCTTATATTAGCAGATTTTCCTTAAGGGAAATCAGCTATTGAGGTCGTACTCATGACGCGATTTTCGAATATTTTCTTCAAATGTCCATCGATCCTACCCAGGAGATGACGAAAATGAGGTCCGTTCAAAATTATATATATATATATATATATATATATATATATATATATATATATATATATATATATATATATATATATATATATAAAAAATTGTAACCTCTGTCTGTACATTGATTTTTTTCGCGAAATTTCACGATAACTTTTCGTTTCACATGTCATAGACACCATAACTACATTTTGTTTCTTTCGTGTCTGTTTGTTTGTTTGTTTATTTGTTTGTTTGTTTGTTACCTTTTCACGCATAAACGGCTGAACCGAATTTTATGAAACTTGGTATGTATATTACTACTAGCCCAACTTAGACTTTAGGCTATATTAATATTCTCTGAGACGAACAGGAGTGGGGGTTATAAGGGAGGCCTGAAATTAAAAATAGCGATATTTCGTTTCCTATTGATTTTTCAGCAAATATGCACATGACAAAAGTTATTTATTTTGTAATTTAGAGTAACTTTTGTTATATGTACTTTTGCCGTAAACGGAAGTATAAATGAGTTATAAGCTAAAAACTATAGCGGGAGTCCACAATTTTATTTGGCACAAAAGACTCAACCGAACTAAACCAAACTCGCTATGTGAATTAATACTAACGATGTCCTTATAATAAGCCATACTAACATTTCTAGGGACTGGCAGGAGTGGGGGTAATAAGGGAGGCCAGAAATTAAAAATAGCGATATTTAGTTTCCTATTGCTTTTTCAGCAAATATGCACATAACAAAAGTTGTTTATTTTGTTATTTAAAGTAACTTTTGTAAAATACACTTTTGTCGTATACCGAAGTTTAAATGTGTTATACGCTAAAAATTATAGCGGAAGTGAACAATATTATTTGCCAAAAAAGAATCAACCGAACAAAATAAAACTCGGTACGTGTATTAGGACTAACGCCTTCATTATAGCAAGCCATACCAACATTTCTAGGGACGGGCAGGAGTGGGGGTTGTAAGGAAGGCCTGGACTAAAAAATAGCGATATTTCGTTTCCTATTGCCTTTTCAGCAAATATGCACATAACAAAAGTTGTTTATTTCGTTATTTAGAGTAACCTTTGTTATATTCACTTTTGTCGTATAGAGAAGTATAAACGTGATATACACTAAAATCTAAAACGGGAGTCAACAATTTTGTTGGGCACTAACGATTAAACCGAACTTAGCAAAACTCGGTATGTCAATTAGCATTAAATCTTCCATGATTATAAGCTATATTTAAAATTTTAGGTCTAAACGGGAGTGGGGATTATAAAAGAGGCTGAAAAGCGAGAAGTCTAATGCGGGAGCGGAAGATGACGGCAGCCTTAACCGTTAATTGAGTTTACTTAGTTCCCGTCTGGCATTGCTGGAAGTGATTTCCAGTGAGATTCACTATTACAAATATAATCTTACATCTAAAACTTTGCCTGAACTATTTGAGCTCGGGTAGGCCTTTGAAAGAAAATATGTTCATTATGGATGATATTTAATTGTAATAAATGCTACCCACGATTATGGTTTGAATTATTGAAAAACGGTGAGTCATAAAGTGTAGAAGGATAAATATTTGTCTGTTAACGCTCTAGCGGTCGCAATTTTTGTTTGATCGTTACGAAACTCGATATTTAATCGTTTTATGCAAGACAGATCAAGTCCGTAATGGCTGAAATCGGGCCAGAGGGGGGATTTTCGAAAATTCAAAATATCTCCGTTATTATGCATCGGTTCGAAAAATTGTATAGAAGCAATCTTATTGCTTCTATACAAATTTACTATAAATATTGTTATATACATTTATTCTCTATCTTGAATATTAACCGAGATATTTGCATTTTTATGAAGTCTGTGGTCGGCCACCCTCGTCATTTCTCGGCTCAGGCGGAAGCTTCTTCTAACCTGTTGTTTTGAACCTAACCTTCTTTGCTTTGTGAGATTTATGCAAATACGTTCTGTTCATCCGCCCCCCCCCTTCTTTAGTTCTTGGACTACTAAAATTTGAGTTATTAAAATATAAATTATTCTTACAATTCAGAAGCCGTTTCAGTTGGGAATTTATTTTAACTGAAAGATTTCTCATTATCTAATCACGGTGGTATTGTGTTACCAGTATGCAGATTTCTCTATTGTATAACTTCACGGGGGAAATCTGCTTAGTTTACGCAGCCCCTGCGTGACGGACTTTTTTTATATTAATGAAGGTTTAATGGGATTTTCACCGATCCATTTGTCATTCCGGGAAAAAATGAAGGAATTTTTTTTATTTCAGCGTGATTTTAAATTTGCCATTAAGTACGTTCAAAAGTCCGTCACGCAGGGGCTGCGTAAACTAAGCAGGCCCACTGAATTCAATAGAAATTATATCTAAACAGTTACTGAAATATATTTACAAATCATGTATTAATTTCATTGAAAAATATTAATTATATCTAGTACAGTAATTTATAGTGAATCGGGATTATCTTAATCACTCTTATTTCAGTAATACAAGAACAAAGAACATGGGGGGGGGAGAATCATCAGAACGTATTTGCATGTATCTACTCTAGAAAAGGTTCCCTGAACACTATATTTGGTATTTCAACTAGAAATAAGCCGGTTAGGTGGGGGTTTAATGAAGGATTAAGTGTAAAAAGTGTTAATATTTCGGTTAATAATCATAGAAATTAAATTTATATATCGAATTCCCCCTCTAGAGATTAAATTTTACTTATTCTCTGGATCAGTGAACAGCCTGAAAACGTTCAAACAGGAATAACACCAGGCAGATAAATGTAAAATGAAGTCTGTCAACCACGCTCACCACATATTCGGCCTGAAAACCAAATATATATATATAATTTTGAACGGACCTCATTTTCGTCATCTAGTAGGTAGGATCAATGGACGTTTGTAGGAATTTTTCGAAACTCGCATCATGAGTACGACCTCAATAGCTGATTTCCCTCAAGGGAAATCTGCTAAAGGTAGGTCACGCAGGGGCAGCGTAAGCTAAGCAGATTTCCCACGTGAAGTTTTACAATAGAGAAATTTCAGAATAGAGAGTTGAATAGTTACGGTCCGAACTAGCTCTTGACGGAAACCTACGACTAGACCCGAAGTTGGCCGATTTCATCACAGAAGTTGAAAACAGAGAAATGCAAATATCTCGGTTAATATTCAAGATAGAGAATAAATGTATATAACAATATTTATATTAAATGTAATTTACAATAAGATTGATTCTGTACAATTTTTCGATCCGACGTATAGTAACGGAGATATTTCGAAAATCCGCCCCTCTAAACCCCCTCTCCCACTGGTCCGATTTCAGCCGGGTAACGAACTCGATCTTTCTTCTTACATAAAGGACTAAAATATCGAGTTGGGTAACGATCAAACGAAAATTGCGTCGCTTGTGCGGTAACTGGACAATTTTATATATATATCTATATGTATATATGTATATATGTATATATATATATTTTTATATTTTTATATATATATATATATATATAGTTTTGAACGAACCTCATTTTCGTCATCTCCTGGGTGGGATCGATGGACATTTGAAGAAAAATTTCGAAAATCGCATCATGCGTACAACCTCAATAGCTGATTTCCCTTAAGGGAAATCTGCTAAAAGTAGGATTTACTAGCTTAATATATGATTTACGGAAAAAAAATGCATAAAACAAGATTTGTAGATCATCAATATTTTAACAAAATTTGTCCTATAACATTTTTAGATCTGACACATAATAACGTAATATTTTGAATTTTCGAATCCCCCTTGTTCACCCCCTCCCCAATTCCTAGCCCGATTTCTACCAATACTAAATATGATCTTTAGTGTTTTGTGTATGTGTGAAAGTAAAATACTTTTGGCATAGCCACCTTATTATAAAAAAAAAAATATGTTAAAATATCTACAGTCGTAGGTAAAAGGACGGTTATTTATTCTCCAGTACATATTATTAAGAGCAGAAATCCTAAGAAGTCTTAAAGGTTAATCTTTTAATGTTAAATTTGATTGCAAAGTTATGTGTATTATATATCGAATTCCACTCTAACAACAATCAATAAGATAATAAGACTAAATAAGTTATATAATTACAAATAAAATTAAAAAAAAAAAAAAACAAAAACAGAAAAAAACATATAATTTCACAATCAACTTTACATTCTAATGTATTTTTGCTACATTCATATCAAAACTTTTGATAAACTTTATAAGTTCTTTATTATATTTGATAAATATAATATGAGGTGGTTCTGGCCAATTACCTCCTTTTAAAATTATATTGATTATTAAATTTGATCTATTTTGATTAAATGCCTGTCATGTTCCGTTAGAAATTGTGTGCATCTGTGAGGGGGACTCTTAGCGTGTTCTAGTTCTTGTGAGTTATATTTGGTATGTATTAATGTAAGACATGTATATAATGGGTTATTAACACTCATCTGGGTCAAAAAGGCATTTGAAATAAAATATATGAATGTAATTAAAATTTGAGCGTAAATGATACTGGATGTGATGTTTGACCATTACAATGATGACAGAGAAAGCAATCTCGTCCCAGCTCTGCCCTACTAGTCTAAAATGCAGTATATCCAATTTTTACCCGTAACGAGTTAGCTCCATTGGTTCATTTCAACGTTTTCTAGCACCTCAAAGAGCTATAATGCAGTATAATAACTCTTTCTTATGGTATTTGATTCTCAAGAGACAAGTCATTTCTCTTAAATATGTCGCTTACTGCGTTTTAGCATAGCATTTTCTCGGCTTACCACAAATGCATATTAGCTAAGAAATGTAGCAAGCGTTCTTAAGAGACAGTTTTCATTCACATTCTGACATTTTGTTCCAAAAAGAGTTCACGAACTGGGATTAATAAATCATTCACTGCACTTTCCTTCTCACTTTCTTTAGAAGTCAGAGGCAACATACAGTCATTGTTCTCAGAGACCATGAGCATATTTGGTTGAAAGCCATTTCCAAAATACTCCTACCACTACTGAAATTTTTTGAATCGCTGGATGTCATGATGAAATCGGTTGCAACCAATTACACAAAAAACTCACAGAGTTTTTACTACTCCCGCACTGAATAATTAGCGCCTCTTTGATTACTCGAACGACAACAAGAAATAGATAAATAACACTGCTCTATGGTAAGAAGCAGTGAACTTCCGCAATGTAGTTACTATATACAACACTAGAGAGCAGTATATCCTCAAAGTTTAGGTTATACTGCATTCTAGTCTAGTAACTTATAAAAAATGATTAAAACTTTGTTTACGTCATTGAGGTTAAATTGTATATTACAAAAAATAAAAAAAGTATTATATAAATTCAAATTAAATTGGTAGCTCAGTAAAAAAATGCTGTAACGCTCATATCTCAAAACCAGGTCTGAGGCGTATACTGTATTTTAAACTAGTAGGGCAGAACTAGTGTGATGATGTAGTGTTGGATGGGGTGACACTATTAGGTGCTGTACTACATACAAAGTAACCACAACTCACATTGCTATGGTAATAGCGATTGCTTTGTGGGCCCCCCCACACACACACTGCCCTTCTCGCCTTAATCAAGTCTCTTACCACTCCTACCTCCCACACTCTCTCTTATCACGCTCTCAATCTCCTGATAAGGAGGAAACCACGGGGGGAAGAAACCCAACGGATTTTGAACCGGTATACGAAATGAGCAGAAATAATAGATATGAATCAATGGTATTAGCAGATTTCCCTTCAGGGATATATGAATACATATATTCATTCATTATTTTAGCTGATTTCCCTTGAGGGGAAATCCTGCGTAAACTAAGCAGATTTCCCTCGTTGAAGGTTTTACTAATCGATAAATCTACGAAAAGGAAACACAAAAACACAGTGAATAAAAACACACGGAAATAAGAAATGTTTCATCCACTTTTTAATAACCTGCCGACAGGAAGCGTTAGGTTAGAAATGTGAAACATAACGGAGTCTGCCCGCTTCACACCGGAAAGAAAAACAAATTACTGAAAAGTATATCAGAATATAATAATATTAATTTTATTGAGTACTATTTACTAATAGTCTAGTACAGTAATTAATAATGAGTCAGAATAATTGTTATCTCATTCAATCAAACTTTAGTAGTCCAAAACCTTAAGACGGGGGGGGGGGAAGTCACCGGGACACATTTGCATGTATCTCGTATAATAAAGGTCTCTTGAATACAATTTTTGGTATTTAAACTTAGAATAATGTGATTTATTATGTTGCAGAGTATTGTTTATATAACAAGTGTAAAAGTGGCTGTTTGCTGATGGCTGAAAACTGAAAAATGCATATATCTCGGTTAATATTCAAGATAGAGAATACATGTATATAATAATATTTATAGTACATTTAATTTTCAATAAGATTGGTTCTATACAATTTTTCGATCCGACGTATAGTAACGGAGATATTTCTAATTTTCGAAAATCCCCTCCTCTAAACCCCCCCCCTCCCACTGGTCCGATTTCTGCGGTTAACGAACTTAATCTTCTTTTTTTACCTAAAACGATTAAATACCGAGTTTGGTAACGATTACATAAAAATTGCGACCGCTAGAGTGTTAACAGACAAATATATATATATATATATATATATATATATATATATAGATATTATATATATATATATATATATTTATATATATATATATATATAATTTTGAAACGGACCTCCATTTTCGTCATCTCCCTGGGTAGGATCGATGGACCATTTGAAGAAATTTTTCATGAGTACGACCTCAATAGCTGATTTCCCTTAAGGGAAATCTGCTAAAATATTCCTAAAAAAATACAATCCTTCTGAAGTGGGGGTATACATCTCTTTGACCAATAATGATTCTACATATAATTAAAATCTGGAGAGTCATTCACTGACGAACATACACACACACACACACACACACAAATATATATATTCGTATTGTTTTCATTTCAGACGCTTCCCGTTTGTATTTATTCACCTAATGTTGATGCTGGTGTTCTGTTGCCAGTATGCAGATTTATCTATTGCTAAAATTCACGAATGAAATCTTTCGTTTTCGCAGCCTCTGCGTAACGGACTCTTAGCAGATTTCCCCTAAGGGAAATCAGCTATTGAGGTTGTACTCAGGACGCGATTTTCGAAAAATTTCTTTTTAAAATTTAAATGAGCAATACCGCCTAAGTTGCAAATCTCTTTAACAAATAAATTTGTATTTTATTATTCATGATGAACCCAATTCATGGTCATTGGATATTTCTTTTGGCTCAGTAACTAGCTTACTGAACATTTCTTGCTTTACGTACATTTCAATGACCGTTTAGATAGGTTTCATTCTACAGGACAAATAGAGAATCTAGAGTAGATTGTGAGATAAGATCACTAAAGTGTCACTCCAGCATGAGGGAAATCTGCTTCGCAGTCCCCGCAGGACAGCCTTTTATTATTGTAATTTATTTATTTGATAACATGTTTTTAAATATAGTCCAAAGTTATTTTCGTTGAAAGAGCCGCAAATATGACCCCTTTTATTGAATATCATTCCATATCTACCCCGACATGTTTTCTCTTGCTGCTCACTCCAATATTTCTCTTGATATTACTAACTCTTTATTCAGTATAAGACTCTTTTCTTTCAATAAAGGTCTTTCTGGAATTTGGAACAAATATTTGTGTTTCTCTAATATATTCCATTCTCAAGACAAAATATGTATATGCTAGATATAAAGTGGAAATATCATTTTGGACGGAATATTAAAAATTATTAAATTTTTTTATTTCATTTATAATTTACTTGTTCCACAAATTATCATTCATTATAAACAGTTCTTATTAATAATATAACTCCTATCAAGTAAATAATAAAACATCAAAGGACTGGGTAATAGCTTACCATTCCAGTGAATAGTTTTTCCATTGACCTGTTAAATATATTTCTGAAATGCATTTATTTCAATTAAATGCAAACAAACCGTAATTGAATAATGTTATGTAAATTAATTAGTTAACATATTACAAAATATGACTCATATTTATATAATACATTTGTTTTAAATTAGCTCCAATTTAAAGAATACATTTTATAAAATCCCTCAATTTAATAATTATAGTATTTTAATATTAATAAAAAAAATATAAATAATAAATTCCTAATATCGTTAACTGTTATCCAATGAAACTCTAAATATGTAACATGGTTTTCAGCATATTTCCCCCTCAGATGAAAATCAACTCAAATGTCAATCGATTTTATTGGGAGATTACAAAAATGAGGTCCATTCAAAATTATATATACATTATATTTGGCTGTTACCACTCTAGCGGTCACAATTTTCGTTTTATGGTTTCCAAACTCGGTATGTAGGCGTTTTATGAAAAATAGTTGGTTACTGGGTGAAATCAGTCCGGGAGAAAGGGAGGTTTAGAGGGAGGAAATTTTGAAATTTCGAAACATCTCCATTAATATCTGTCGGATCGAAAATGTTTATAGGATATATCTTATTGCAACTTTAATTTCATATCAATGCTGTTAACCCTTTCCACTCCCAGGCTGTTTTTATTCCGCCAGCTCCACGCTAAAATTACGTTTTTTTACTTTAGTGTTTTTTGTGTATTTTGTAATAAAAACGACAGTATGGAGGGTTATTATACTTATATGCAACTATAATCGACCGATCACTACTTTCAAAACGCGTTACTTGTTGCACCATCAATCCGTGTCCGTTCCCCACAGCGAATTGATTCAGTCACAGTCTTATCCGCCAGGAAAATTCACACCATACATGACATTACAGGTCTTTGCATGAAAACAAACACGATGATGCACAGAGATAAGTTGTTTACGACGCGAACAGATAACGGTGCGATAACAACTAGTTTTATTATGTAGCATCGATAAAATTTAATTGAATTATAGTATTTTACGATTCTAGAATATGTTTCATTCAGTCGTGACTCAAACATTTCAGTAACAAAAATCCCTCCTGTTTTAAAATTTTCCGCCAAAAGAGGTATTACACCATGTCGAGTATCACTCGACAGTGGAGCTAGTGGAACAAAATCAGTGTCGAGTGTCACTCGACATTGGAGTGGAAAGGGTTAATTATGTCAATTTCTCTATAATGGGAATATCAACCGAGATATTTGGATTTTTAAGTCCTACTCATGTCATACTGTTATTTCATGAACCATTATAAATTACAAACATTGTTGTCATTGACTATTTAATATTTTTAATCTTCAGTGAACCGGACATATTTCACATTGTCGACCCCCCCCCCCTCCGGACCGTCTGCTGCCATTAACGAACTTGATCATTTTGTTTTACATAAAGCCATTTAATATCGAGAATGGTAAAGATCAAAGAATAATTGCGATCGCTAGAGCGTTAAGAGTCAAATATATATATATATATATATATATATAAAATGTTTGAATGGATCCTATTCTTCTGTCAGTTGTAACATTTTTTTTTAGCAGATATCCCTTGATTTAAATCAGCTACTTGCAAGTCTCACAGTTTTTGTCACTGCAGAATCGAGATTTCACAATGCACAATATATTTGGTGATTATTTTTATATACACATACTTGTCTGTTACCACTCTAGCGTTACTGTTCTTCAATGAGTCACAGTCCAATATTCACTGAAATTCACAGAAAGTCGGCATCGCTTGATTGTTTTTTGTTTCGCGGCACTGCACTGTGTTTTACTTTGCGTTATTGCACTGTCCTTTACTTCGCGGCAATGCACTGTCTTAAACACGGCACTAAACTGTTACTTACAGTCACGGCACAACACTGTTCTTCTTATAAAAACTCTTTACCGCACTGCACTAAGTCGCACTGTAGCACTGATGTGACCATCAAGATCGCTGAGCATAAACTGCCTCACGGCTGGCCCGAGCTCCTTTTTATAGGGAGGCGGCATACATCAAAGGGGAACTGTCTAGACTGTTCGAGGTCTGGCTGGAAGGTCTATAGAGGCTAGAACTTTCCTGTCGGCTGCTTTGATCTACGTCACACTTTCCAAATACGCGACTCTCTCTCTCTCTCTCTCTGAAGAATTATTCATCTATTTAATTTTCGCAACAATATATATATATATATATATATATATATATATATATATATATATATATAGATGTTTGAATCGAGTTCTGTCAGTTGTAACGGTTTTTTTTAGCAGATATCCCTTGATTTACCGGCAAAAATCGGGGACCCAATGGAGATATTTCGAATTTTCGTAATTCTCCGAAAATTCAAAATACCCCCTTCACTGTACGTCGGATCGAAAAATGTTATTAAACCTATCTTATTTGAAAATAGATTTCCCTTAAATATTGTTATATACATTTATTCCCCGTCTTGAAATTCAACCAATATAGCGGAATATTTAAGTTTTCAGCCTTCAGCAAACCCCTACTTCTACTCATGCGACATTAACAATACTCTGTCCTATAATAAACAACTTTATATGAAGCTTTAATACCAAGTATTGTTTTCGTGAGACATTTTTTATACGAGATACGAGCAAATAAGTTCTAACCCATTCCCCCATGTCATAAATTCTTGAACTACATAAATTTGATTGAAAGAAATACAAATTATTCTGATTCATTACAAATTTCAGTATAGACATACCAAATAGTTTTGATTAAAATTAACATGCTATATTCAGATATATTTCAGTAATTGTATTTTTTCTTTCCGGTGAAGAATATTTCTATGTGTTTTTCAGGCAAGAGAGGTTGGGAGACCTGCTTGTTTACAACTCAGACGCTTGGGAGGTTATTAAAATTGACTGAGTGATTTATCACTACCGTTTGTATTTATTCACACAATATTCACGGTAGTGTTAAGTTTTACCAATATGTAGATTTATCCATTGTAAGGGAAATCTGTTTAATTTACGCAGACCCTACGTGAATGACTTTTGTAATTTCCTAGGTAGGATCGATGGACATTTGAGGACATTTTTCGAAAATCTCAATTGCCCATTTCCCTTGAGCCTGTTCCCAGTTAAATCCGCTGAAATGGACTACATGATTATCATATGTAACATAGATGGAGCTGTTGACATAACATTTCCCCCGAAGTGTGGAGAACCTACGTCGGTCGTTCCCGGTTGATACTGTCAGAAGGTTGGTAGGACTGGAGGGTTAATGGACCGAGGCATTGAATAATGTATAAATGGGATAAGGAACGTTTTATTATTAAACAGGGAATCCTCGAATCAGTGGCCCTCATGTCATATGTATTCAGGCACATCACAACTCATCAAATATTCCTAGTAGGCAAACTTCACTCCAACTTCCCGTGTATAAAACCAAAAGTTACTCTGTGATCTGTCAATCTGAAAAATATAGCTACCTTAGTTGAGAACTTAGGATCGAATTTTTTGCATGAAATTATGCATTAAAGTTTCAAAGACTTTATAAAATGCTTATTAGTTACTTGTTAAACGATGTTTGATACATTTGTTGCTATTTTTTTTACAATATTAACATAAATTATATTTATGAAAATAATAATATAAATGTAACATTATTTTAAGTATATTGAGAGTGTAATATTTAACCTTCAACTACTACCATGGGTCAAAAACGACCCGAGCATAAAATAAAAAAGTCCGTCACGCAGGGGCTGCGTAAACTAAACAGATTTCCCGTGTGAAGTTTAACAAGTGATAAATCTACAGAGTGGTATACAAATGATAATCTACATATATAAATACAAATGATAATAAGAAACCTCCCGACGGGAAAAACACAGTTCTTCCAACTTCTTGCCGGAGAGAATGACAATTACTGTAATATATCTGAATATAACATATTAATTTGATTGAAAACTATTTTCTATATCTAGTACTGTAATTTATAATGAATTAGAATAATTTTTATCTCAATCAATCAAATTTAACTAGTCCACAAACTTATAAAGGGGGGGGGGTCACCAAAACATATTGGCATGTATCTCGTATAATAAATGTCTCTTTAAAACAATATTTGGTATTTAAGATTTGAATGATGTAGTTTATTTCATAACCGAGTGTTATTTATGTAACATGAGTAGAAGTGAGAGTTATCTGAACACTGAAAACTGAAAAATATAAATATCCCCGCTAATATTCAAGATGAAATATAAAGAGAATGAATGTATATAACAATATTTATAGTACATTTAAATTCCTATAAGAATGATTCTATATATTTTTTCGACCCGACGTACAGTAAACGAGATTTCTTATGTAACTTTAAAACGTGGTAATAGTTGAAGGTTAACACAAAAAATAACGGAACTTGGTCTGACGGTATCTCAACCTTATCCTAAATATATTACGACTGAATTTGTCATGTAAATATTAAAAAATAATAAACATTATTATTCATTCATACATTAAATGCTATAACACACATATAGCATCCGTGTTGTTGAATCACGCTTTTATTTACAGTACTCATAGCTGATGACGAGAACAGAAAGAGCTCTCTGCAGAACATGCCATCAACCATTAACCATTAAACACATACTGACTAACTGCAGGAACATTGAATACTTACAGACTCCACATAACATGTACCAATTTCTTACAGACAGTAGCTCACATATCGAAAATATACTAAATCACCTTAAAAAATTAAATTTTACAAAATGAAACTTCTCTCCTTTTTACTTCGTGAGAAATATAATAAAATTTTGAACAATTTTAAATAATATAAATATACTAGTATATAGGAAAAACATAATTTTGTTTTAAACTATTTTGAATTGTTGTCTTTATTACTAGGCTTATGTTCATTTTTTGTCTTTATTTCTAGTATTAAATTTTTATTTTTTGTAGTTTATCTTTTATTTGTTGGTTACAGTTTTTGTTGTTGTTCCATTATTTTGTCTTTATTTATGATTGTTAAACTTTCAGCCAAATCACCTAGTTGCGGCTGCTCCATTATAAAAATAAATAAAAATGTGTTGACCAAACAGTCATTATTCCAAATAAAAATAGTTGAATTGGACAAGAAAATAGTGAAACATTGACGTGAACTGATGTAGAATTCGGCTGTAGTTCAATTTTTACGAGTTCCAATCTTCAGATGAAAAATTATATCTTTTCAGTTGTATACGAAAATCGTTTCATCATATGCAGAAGGAAAGCTCCCTAGGGGAAACTAGATTTTTTTTATTCATGAAAAATGGCTAGGGAGACATTACTCAATTTATTCAAAGCTCCTTTGGGACGAGGGGGAGGCGTTCAAGAAAGATGGAACAGTTTCCAAGCTAACAGAGTATTCAGTCACATTGCACCAAAAAAGGCGTCGTGTAAACTTGAAGGTTTAGAATATCACAGTAGTTTTGTGGAATGTAAACATACTCTTAAGTATAAGTAATAAGGTGAAGATAAGGTTAACGATGTGGGCTTGGTTCCCGAATGGGAAATAGTTAATTTGGAACTCGGTAAATGAATCTCCTAGTACCACCCTGGGGCGTACCAACGCAAAGGCTGCGAAAAATAAGCAGATTTCCCACGTGAAGTTTATTTACATTACATTATACACACGAGAGTCAAGCAGTTAAGGAAACGGCCGAACTAGCTTTTGGCGGGAAAGTCACTCGTGCGTTAGCCGCCCAGACTTAATAAAAATGCAATATATATCTCGGTTAATATTCAAGATAGAGAATAAATGTATATAACAATATTTATAGTAAATTTAATTTGCAATAAGATTGATTCTGTACAGTTTTTTGATCCGACGTATAGAAACGGAGATATTTCGAACTTTCGAAAATCCACCCCTATAAACCACCCCCCTCCCACCCGTCTGATTTCAGCCGTTAACGGAACTTGGAACTGTATTTTAGTTACATAAAATGAATAAATATCGAGTTTGGTAACGATCAAACAAAAATTGGCGACCGGGGGCTAGAGTGGTAACAGACAAATTTATATATATATATATATATATATATAATATATATATTCTGTCTGTTCATATTATTATATATTTTTATGTCATATACACAGTTTTAAACGGACCTCATTTTCGTCGTCTACTAGGTAGGATTGATGGACATTTGAAGAAAGATTTCGAAAATTCCGCCATGAGTACAACCTCAATAGCAGATTTCCTTTAAGGAAAATAAAAGCAGTTTTCCAAAGTGAAGTTTTACAATAGAGAAATCTGCATACTGCTAACACTTACCAACACCGTGAGTGAATACAAAAGGTAATGAGAAATCTTTAATAGAAATTTTAATAAGCTCTCAACAGAAACGCCTTCTGAATTGTAAACAAATAGGTCCAACAAACAATTACCGATATATATCTGTATATGACACAATTATTATCTGTGTGTATATATATATATATATATATATATATATAATATATGTATATATAAATATATAATTATATTATGATATTATTTATATATATATATATATATATAGGGTGTGTTATTCTTCTCGGAGTTTTGGTCAATGTTGGTGAAATAAATCTTAGTTTATGCCGATATTTCGAGAATCTTTATTTTCTCTTCTTCAGGGTTGTACAATTACATGTACTACTTTATAATATTGCACTTTGTTGTTACATATTATTGTAAAAGGGTGTTTTTTCTTATTATTACTTACCAAGACTAAATAATCTATAAACTATTATACACTCTTATTGCACTATGACTAGGGTTATAGTAACCTTCCTTGTTTTGTTTACACAGCATTGTCATAGCCTTTTGTATGTTTTACATATTTATAGTATGGTGTCTTTGTTTGTTAAACTATATTATAATTGTTGTACTGTAGTTATATTATTCTACAATAGTTATTCCTATGAACTATTACAATAATTATAATTTAAAATAACAAGACAATGATTGTAATAGCACATAGCAATAACTATTGTAAAATATTATAACTACAGTACAACAATTATAATATAGTTTAACAAACAAATACACCATACTATAAATATATAAAACATACAAAAGGCTGTGACCCTGCTATGTAAACAAAACAAGGAAGGTTACTATAACCCTAGTTATAGTGCAATAAGTATAATAGTCTATAGATATATTTCGTCTCGGTAAGTAATAATAAGAAAAAAAACACCCTTTTATAATAATGTATAATAACAAAGTGCAATATTATAAAGTAGTACATGGAATTTTACAGCCCCGAAGAAGAGAAAATAAAGATTATCGAAATATCGGCATAAACTAAGATTAATTTCACCAACATTTACCAAAACTCAGAGAAGTATAACACACCCTATAAAAACACAAACCGGTCGAAAACAACAGCACAATTATATATATATATATATATATATATATATATATATATATATATATATATATATATATATATATATATATTTGAACGGACATCATTTTCGTCATCTCCTGTGAAGGAACGATGGATATTTGAAGAAATGTTTCGAAAATCGCGTCATTAGTACGACCTCAATAGCTGATTTCCCATAAGAGATTTATGCTAAAAGAAGTCAGTCACGCAGGGGCTGCGTAAACAACGCAGATTTCTCACCTGCTGATATAACACACTTGTGATCTCATCTCACCACATATCCTCTATTTCTATGTAAAAAAAAAAAACAGTTGATAAAAGGTTACTGAAGGCTGAAAACAAGGACGTTCAAATAACTCCATTAATTCTTGAGTTACGAAAAAATGTAAAAAAACAACAATTGTAGAGCACCAATAGCTTAACTAGAGTGATTCCGTAACATTTTGCGATACGACTCATAATAACGGCGATATTTTGAATTTTCAACACCCCCCCCCCTCTAAACTCTCCCAATTTCATAGACTTGATGTAATATTGTATATTGTATACCAGATGCAATTTGTTCACACGAAAGAAAATTACATTTTAGAAATTACACCATCAGTACAACATATACATAAGCTTAGCTCAGATGGACTCTAGTCACGCGAAAACATCTTTAGTGTATCCTAGCAACCATAATTCGTATAGCAGTAATTATTACAAAAACAACTTTTTATTCGAAGGGTAACAGAAATATATATTTTTATACGGAGCTCGTTTTTATCATCTCCTAGGTAGGATTGATGGCTAGGTACTTGCGTATTATATCCACCACATTTTAGTTCCACGCTAGAGTGCGCTAAATGTTTTAAGTAGTACGATTCATTGCCCGCAAGGGAGGTTATACTTACCTTATAACCTTCTACAGAATTATAATGATAAATAAAAGAAAACACAATTTTTAAAAATAAAACATTTTATTCACATTTAGGCAGGAAATGTCTGGAAATACAATTTGTTTATTTATTACGTAGAGCTCCGCAACTATGACGACTTAACTCTTCTTAGACATGGGGGAAAACAAAACAGAAACAAAAAAGTCCGTCACGCAGGGGCTGCGTAAACTAAGCAGATTTCCCCTGTGAAGTTTTACAATAGAGAAATCTGCATACTGGTAACACAATACCACCGTGATTAGATATAGAGAAATCTTTCAGTTAATTAAAATAAATACCCAACTGAAACGGCTTCTGAATTGTAAGAATAATTTATATTTTAATAACTCAAATTTCAGTAGTCCAAGAACTAAAGAAGGGGGGGGGGGTGGCGGATGAACAAAACGTATTGGCATAAATCTCACAAAGTAAGGAAGGTAAGGTAAGGTTAAAAACGCCAGGTTAGAAGAAGCTCCGCCTGGGCCGAGAAATGACGAAGATGGCCGACATAGTCCGAACTATACCCCACCACAAAAAATGCAAATATCTCGGTTAATATTAAAGATAGAGAATAAATGTGTATAACAATATTTATAGTAAATTTAATTTGCAATAAGATTGATTCTATACAATTTTTCGATCCGATGCATAATAACGGAGATATTTTGAATTTTCGAAAATCCCCCCTCTAAACCCCCCTCCCTCTGGTCCGATTTCAGCCATTAACGAACTTGATCTGTCTTTTTACATAAAACGGTTAAATATTGAGTTTCGTAACGATAAAACAAAAATTGCGACCGCTAGAGCGTTAACAGACAAATATATATATATATATATATATATATATATATATATATATATATATATATATATATATATATATATATATATATAGATAGATAGATATATATACAGTTTTGAACGGACCTCATTTTCGTCATCTACTAAGTAAGATCGATGGACATTTGAAGAAAAATGTCGAAAATTCCGTCATGAGTACAACCTCAATAGCTGATTTCCCTTAAGGGAAGTCTGCTAAAACAGTCGGTAAATAAATAAGTGAAAAGAAAACTTGATAACTTTGAAACAAAAACTAAATAGGTCTCACACACAAAGACACACACACACACACACACACACACACACACAATACAATTTAAAAAGCACATATTGGATAATTTGAAAAGGTTTGTTTTTTTTGCAAAAATTGACAGATGTCAATTCTTCGCACCAGCAGTAAATGAACTTCAATGCATTACAAAATGGAATTTTACTTCCTTCGAACCAAGTGCCAATCCGAACGCCGACTTGCACACCACACTTTCTTTCATTACACTTTCAAAAACTTTTTTTTTTCCACTATAAAGTTTCATACAATGTGATTTAGAACACTTTCTTCTGATAGCCAAAAAATTCCTCTCCTGTAAATATTTAACTGCGTCTTCTTCACTCGTTGGCTAATCCCAAAGAGGCATTTTTAAAGGACTAAGAAATACTAAACAGCACAATACAAACAGCAAACGCAACTATTACAAAAGATAACCTCATTAGCCTGGGAGAGCTAGCTTCGCACTTCAGTAGCGCACTCTAGCGCGGAACTAGTGGAATTAAAATGTGGTGGATATAATACACAAGTACCGATGGATATTTGAGGATTTTTTTTCTCCGGAAAATTGCACCGCTTAAATAAAAAAAGTCCGTCACGCAGGGGCTGCGTAAAAACTAAGCAAGATTTTCCCACCGTGAAGTTTTACAATAAGAAATCTGCCTAGTAACAACTGTTGTAGTAAGAAACCTCTAAACCTAAAAAACATTATTTAGGGCGTAATAACCCAGTAGTTTCTAACAGTTAACATAACCTCTAAACCTATTCTCACGAGGGACGAATAGTTTAGTGAAACGTCACACAAGCCTAGTGCGCTTCGGCGGAAACTCCCGAACATAGCCGAACCACACTCCCAATAGTAAATCCAAAAATCTCGGTTAATATTTAAAGATACAGAATAACAGAATATATCACAGAACAATATTTTATAGTAAAATTAATTTGCAATAAGATTGGTTCTATACAAATTTTTTTGATCCGAAGTATAGTAACGGAGATATTTCGAATTTTTCGAAAATCCCCCCCTCTAAACCCCCCCTCCCACTGGTCCGATTTTAGCCATTAAACGAACTTGATCTACCCTTTTTACATAAAACGCTATAAATTCCGAGTTTGGTAACGAACAAACAAAAATTGCGATCGCTAGAGCGTTAACAGACAAATATATTATATATATATATATATAAATACATATATATATGATATATATATAATTTTGAACGGACCTCATTTTCGTCATCTCCTGGGTAGGATCGATGGACATTTGAAGAAATTTTTCGAAACTCGCATCGTGAGTACGACCTCAATAGCTGATTTCCCTTAAGGGAAATCTGCTAAAACTGATAAATGTAAACTTTAATTTCAATCTATTTACTGTCAGGAAGGTGAGGATGGACATTTATAACTTCCCTAATCCAAATCACACTTCGAACTACAATTTAAGTCTAAACACATAACTCATAGGTTTCCCTTATATCCCCCACTCCTGCTCGCCCCCTGGAAAAGTTAATATAGGTTATTATGCTGGAGTGGTTGATGCTAATTTACATACCGAGTTTTGTTCAGTACGGTTCTGTCTTTTATGCATACAAATTTGTTGGCTCCCGCTATATTGTTTAGCGTATATCTTGTTTATACGTTGCTGCACGACAAAAGTGTGTATGACCAATGTTACAATAATAAAATAAATACCGTTTGTCATGTGCATGTTTGCCGTAAATCCAATAGAAAGCGGAATATCGCGTTTTTAGCAGATTTCCTGCTATCAGAAGAAGAAGGGAAATCAGCTATTGAGGTCGTACTCATGACGCGAGTTTCGAAAAATTTCTTCAAATATCCATCGTTCCTACCCAGAAGATGACGAAAACGAGGTCCGTTCAAAATTATCTATATATATATATATATATATATATATATATATATATATATATATATATATATATATATATATATATATATACTAGCTCAGATACCCGGCTTCGCCCGGGAATTCATTTGAGGCTGAATGATGATAGTATTTTTTAGCAGGCTTTACATTGCACAATATTTTGACATTTACCCGTCCCAGTGTTTAGGATTGATACCCGTCGTTGCCGTGGATTTGCTAATAATAAAATATTTGTTCGATAAGGCTTCACTGTCTTTGATATTTTTATATTTCCCGTCTCTTATACATGTAAATATGGTGAATTTTTATTTCAGGCCTCCCTTATAACCCCCCTCCCGTTCGAACCTAAAAATTTCAATATAACTTATAATTATGGAAGAATTAATGCTAATTGACATACCGAGCTTTGTTAAGTTCGGTTCAGCCGTTAGTGCCCAATAACATTGTTGGCTCCCGCTAAAGTTTTAACGTATAACTCATTTATACTTAGGTATACGACAAAAGTGTATATAACAAAAGTTACTCCAAATAACAAAATAAACAACTTTTGTTATGTTTATATTTGAGGAAAAACCAATAGGAAACGAAATATCACTATTTTTAATTTCCGGCTTTCCTTATAACCCCCACTCCTGCCCGTCCATAGAAATGTTGGTATGGCTTATTATAATGAAGGCCTCACTGCTAATACACATACCGAGTTTTATTTAGTTCGGTTGAGTCTTTCTTGGCAAATAATATTGTTGACTCCCGCTATAATTTTTAGCGTATGACGCATTTAAACTTCGGTATACGACAAAAGTGTATATAACAAAAGTTACTCTAAATAACAAAATAAACAACTTAACATACACGAAAGAAACAAAATGCAGATCCCCACTCCTGTTGCCTCAGAGAAAATTAATATAGCCTAAAGTCTAAGTTGGGTTAGTAGTAATATACATACCAAGTTTCATAAAATTCGGTTCAGCCGTTTATGCGTGAAAAGGTAACAAACAAACAAACAAACAAACAAACAAACAAACAAACATACACGAAAGAAACAAAATGCAGATATGGTGTCTATGACATGTGAAACGAAAAGTTATCGTGAAATTTCGCGAAAAAAAACAATGTACAGACAGAGGTTACAATTATATAAATCTATAATTATATATAGATAGATATATATATATATATATATAGATATATATATTTGTCCGTGAACGCTCTAGCGGTCGCAATTCTGGTTTGATCTTGACCAAACTCGGAATTTAACCGTTTTATGTAAAAAGAAAGATCAAGTTCGTTAACGGCTGAAATCGGACCAGTGGGAGGGGGGGGTTTAGAGGGGGGATTTTTGAAAATGCAAAATATCTCCATTGTTATGGGTCGGATAGAAAAATTGAATTGAAATTGAGTATTGAATAAATCTTATTGCAAATTAAATTTACTATAAATATTGTTCTATATATTTATTCTGTATCTTGAATATTAACCCAGATATTTGCATTTGTATTCTGCGTGTGGTCACCAGTAGGCTATGTTCGAACTTTCCGGCGAGAGGTCTGGCGGCCGTTTCAATAACTATTCGTCCCTCTTGAATAGGTTTAGAGGTTAGGTTAACTGTTTTTTGGGGCTAGAAACTACTGGGTTATTACGCCCTAAATAATGTTTTAGGTTTAGAGGTTTCTTACTACTACAGTTGTTAGTAGGTAGATTTCTCTATTGTAAAACTTCTCTTGGGAAATCTGCTTAGTTTACGCAGCCCCTGCGTGACGGACTTTTTTCATTTCAGGCTTCCCTTATAACCCCCACTCCTGTTCGTTCCTAAAAATGTTAATATAGCTCAAAATGAAATAGGCACCAATACTAACCCACATACGGAGTTTCATTGAGTTAGGTTTGTCTTTTATGTCCTTTAAAATAGTAAACCCACGCTAGAGTTTATAGAGTATAACTTGTATGACAAAAGTCAAACAAACATTTCTGTAAATAAGAAAATAAACAACTTTTGGTTGTTGCATATTTGCCAATAAACCAGTAGGAAACGAAATACCGCATTTTTTAATTTCAGGCCTCCTTCATAACCCCCACATGTGATCGTCTCAGAGAGTTTTAATATAGTCTATAAGTTGGGTTAGTAGTAATTATGATATTGTACGTACCGACCAGTTTCATAAATTCCGGTTTTGCCGTAGTTTATGCGTGAAAAGGTAACAAAAACACACACGAAAGAAACAAAATTTTGGGGGGCACAGTCTGGTGTCTTTGACATGTTAAAAACGAAAGTTATTCGTGGGGAAAATTCGTGAAAAAAATTAATGTACAGACAGAGGTTACCCAATTTTATTATATATATATATTATATTATATATTTATATTTAAAATATTTATATTATATTTGTCTGTTTACCGCTCTAGCGTTCGCAATTATTGCTTAATCATTACCAACTGGATATTTAGTCGTTGTATGTAAAAGAAAGATCAAAGTTCGTTAACGCTGAAATCGGGCCAGGGGGAGGGACTGAAAAGTAACAACACACGAAAGAAACTAAATGCAGTTATGGTGTCTATGACATGTTAAAACGAAAAGTTATCGTGAAAAATTCGTGAAAAAATTAAAGTACAGACAAGAGGTTACAAATTTTATATATATATTTACTATATATATATATCATATATATATATATATTTGTCGGTTACCGCTCTAGCGTTCGCAATTATTGCTTAATCATTACCAAACGGGGATATTTTGTCGTTGTATGTAAAAAAGAAAGATCAAAGTTCGTTTTAACGCCGCTGAAATCGGGCAGGGGCCCCGCCCCCCCCCCCCCCCCCCCCGGGGAGGGACTGAAAAAGTAACAAACAAGCAGAAACCAAAGAAACAAATTACAGAAATCGTGTCTATTGCATGTGAAACGAAAAAGTGACGTGAAATTTCGACGAGACAAAAATCAATTTTCAGACATAAATAAGTTACTCTTATTTATATAATATATATATATATATACTTTCTATATATATATATTTTATTATATATTTATACTATATATATATATATTTATTTATATATATTATTTAATTATATATATAAGCAGTGCGATAGAGGAATGGCGATGGGAAATCGACTTATATTTTGTGGTTTCCCATTGCCTTCTGTATCCCAGTAGTAAAGGCATAATGGAGGAAAACTGTGTTGTGGGTGTTTGTTTCGTGTGTGGTGTACATGAAAACATATACTGAAAATTTGTTTGGCTATAGATATATATATATATATATATATATATATATATATATATATATATATATATATATAGTTAATTAGGTGCATGTTTCAACGACATCTGTTGAATATTTATAAATGCATTAAAATTGCTAAATCTGAATTTTTCAGCCCTATCACCCTCATTATAGAGTTTATAGAAATTAAAATATTAAAAAAAAATGTTTAGCCATATGCATAGTAACTATTCAAAATAAACAGCAAGACAAATATTTCATAATACCTTTCTAGGGGATATAATACCTAAAATTAACTTGGCCTGTTAAACTAAGTGTTGCAACTTCCTCACAATCTTTTGGATAACTGAGAAGAAGAAAATCATGATAATTTCCTGAGGATTTCGACAAAAGAAGAATTTGCTTTGAAAGGGAAAAATATGATTACGTTCTGCGATAAACAGAGTTTGGACGGCCGAGATAATCTCAAAGAAACACATGTAGATCTATTTCCGGTTGACAGATCAAAGGGACTTTAATCATCAACACATCCTTCTTTCATTTGAATGTAGTGTTCTCATTTCACTATGAAAGTTCTATCGTTCATTCAATAGGTTTTCAACGTATACTAGTTGTCCTCCTCTCGAAGAAAGTGAATCATCAGGAGTCTAGGCAAATGTTAGCCTACGTTTTTAGCAGATTTCCCTTAAGGGTGCGATTTTAGAAACATTTCCTCAAATGTCCATCGATCCTACCAAGGAGACATTATATATATGTCTGTTAACGCTTTAACAGTCACGATTTTTGCTTCATCGTTACCAAACTCGATATTTAAACGTTTTATGTAAAAGAAAGATCAAGTTTGTTAAAGGCTGAAATGGAACAAGTGGGAGGGGGGTATATACCTCCGTTACTATACGTCGGATCGAAAAATTTTCGTCCTTCAGCAAAACCCCCACATCTACTCATGTTACATAAATTATCTTATACAACTCTTTTATAATTAACCACATTATTCAATGCTTAAATACCAAATATAGTTTTCAAGAGACATTTATTATACGAGATTCACGCAAATATGTTCTGGTTACAACCTCTCCCTCCCACCCTCGCCCTGTTTTATGTTCTTGGGCTACTAAAATTTGATTGATTGAGATATAACTTATACTGATTCATTATAAATTTCAGTACGAGATACAGTAAATAGTTTTCAATAAAATTACTATTTTATATTCTCATATATTTCAGTAACTGTTTTTCTTTCCTGTGAGACGTTGCCAAACCTGTTTGTTTACATTTCAGACGGTTCCGTTGAGAGGTTAATTAATATTGACTGACAAATTTCTCATTACCGTTTTAGTTATTCACATAATATTCACGGTGGTTTGTTATCAGCATGTAGATTCATCCACTTTATAACTTGGAAAATCTGCTTAGTTAGCACAGCCCCTCAGTGTAGGACTTTCTCATTAATTGCTCTTCGTGGGGTTACAAGTGAAACACATTAATTCAAAATTATTGATTTTCAACATTTTATTGCCTCTTGACGAGAAAAAGAAGACGTTCCTACAGCTAAAACCAAAAACTCGCCAGTGGTTTAACTTGATGTAATAACTTTATTACCTAAGAATGTTAAAGGAAAAAAAAAATGCTTGAACAGCGTTTTCTCTAAATCATGATTTTTGGTTTAGTGTGTTTCACTTGCAACCTCACGTCTTAAAACTAAGTAAGTTTTTCAAATATTTCTCTTTTTTTCTCATTAACTAACCTCTTTTTCGACTTGGAATGAAATGCTTCATATTAGCCATTCTGCGTCATATGTGAAGACCAACACCTGAATTATAGTTCAAATAAATATGTTACAATGTCAAATCACATTGTTATCCGCCATAATTGAGACGAGCCGTTTCAACTAATTAAAACTCGGATTAGGCGACTGAAGGTACTAATCCCGATCTGTCAGTTATCCGGCAAGTTGGATGCAACTATAGTTGAACAGTAGTTTACAAACAAACAGAAGCAAGCTTCAAATTGGTACTATCAGTTGGCAAGGTCTCCAATTAGCGAGTTTTAGTGTCAGCAGAAATTAAACAATGAGAATACAAGCTACTAGATATATGTACAATTATAATGGATAATGAGTCTTCAAGTGGAATCTATTTTGAGGGGCGAATAACATTTATTTATATGAAATACAGAAATGTGTTAATTCTTTACGTTAAGCTGTGCTCAAGTTCAGAATAACAAAAATAAATCTAAATTTAATAGCTTTAAATATCCAAATTAAAATAGAACCCAATATTTATATATTTGAAGCACTCGATTCTATGCGATATTTGCTCATAAACAAAAAAATATCCAATAGTAAAAATCAAACAAACGAAAACACCAGCAGTAGCAAATGCAATGACAATAATAAAAGCACGCCGGGCAGGGGCTGCATAAACTAAGCAGATTTCCTACGAAACTCACTTTAGATCTCATATCACAATATATATCCTATTTCTATGGAAAATAAAAGCTGCTACAAGAGATGAGTAGAAGGGAGCGGGGGAGAGGTGGGGTTTACTGAAAACTGAAAACAAACCAATAAGAATAACACGCTAAATAAATGCGATACGAAAAAAGTCCGTCACGCAGGGGCTGCGTAAACTAAGCAGATTTCTCTCGTGAAGTTTAGTAATAGATAAATATACATACTGCTAACACAACACCACAGTGAATAAATACAAACGGAAATAAGAAATGTTTCATCCAATTTCAATAACCTGCCTACAGGAAGCGTAGGGTTAGAAATGTAAACAAACGGGTCTGCCCTCCTCACACCGGAAAGAAAAACAATTACTGAAATATATCAGAATATAACATATTAATTTTATTGAGCACTATTTACTATATCTAGTACTGTAATTAATAATGAGTCAGAATAATTGTTATCTCAATCAATCAAATTTTAGTCGTCCAAAAGCTTAAGACGGAGGGGGGGTCACCAGAACATATTTGCATGTATCTCGTATAATAAAGGTCTCTTGAATATAATATTTGGTATTTAAGATTCAAATAATGTGATTTATTATGTGGCAGAGTATTGTTTATGTAACATGAGTAGAAGTGGCGGTTTGCTGAAAACTGAAAAATGCAAATATCTCGGTTAATATTCAAAATAGAGAACAAATGTATATAACAATATTTATAGCACATTTAATTTGCAATAAGATTGGTTCTATACAATTTTTCGATCCGACCTATGGTAATGGAGATATTTCGAATTTTCAAAAATCCTCCCCTCTAAACCCCCTCCCCATCCACTGGCCGTTAACGAACTTGATCTTTCTTTTTACATAAAACGATGAAATATCGAGTTAGGTACCGATTAAACAAAAATTGCGACCGCTAGAGCGGTAACAGACATATATATATATATATATATATATATATATATATATATATATATATATATATATATATATACACACACACACACACACACACACACACACACACACACACACACACACACACACACAGTTTTGAACGGACCTCATTTTCGTCTTCTCCTGGGTAGGATTGATGGACATTTGAAGAAAAATGTTGAAAATCGCGTCATGAGTACGACCTCAATAGCTGATTTCCCTCAAAGGAAATCTGCTAAAATGAATACATGAACACTTGTTAACCATCAATAGTTTAACAAGATTGGTTTTATGGTCCCACTCATAATAACAACAGTATTTTGAGTGTTTTCGAATGCACCCCTCTTAAACCCCTCCTATTCCATGTCAGACTTGGCCCAATAACAATAATATGATGTTTAGCGTTGAATGAAAAAGCTAACTATCGACTATGGTGTAGGTCAAATTAACATTTTCGAGACAACTACGTAAAATCCTAATTGATGAAGACATTTGCATGAATTTTTCATAATAAATGTCTCTTTAAAACAATATTTGGTATTTAAAATTCAATAAAGTGGTTCATGATATAACTGCTTATTGTTAATATGACATGAGAAGGAGTGGGGGCTATACTGAGGACTGAAAACCAAAAAAAAAAAATACTAATATCTTGGTTAATATTCGTGACAGAGAAAATAAGAATATAACAATATTTATAGATAGTTAAATATGCAACAACATTGGTTATAAATACTTTTTCGATCCAACGTATAATAAGGAAGATATTTGTAATTTTCAAAATGCCTCCCTTCTAAATCATGACGCGATTTTCCACAAATATGGAAATATCCTGAAAAAGCCACGAATCCTACCTAGAAGTTGACGAAAATGAGGTCCGTTCAAAATGTATACACTCAACCGCAAAAAAAACCGGACACTTCATTTTTGTCGTATTAACACCTAATTTTCAGCAATTTTCTTTATGTGGGTATTCTAGTTATTACAGAGAATTTAGAGTCTAAGTCCATTGAACTAATCCCTTCAGGATTAGTGAACAATTAGATAAAACTCAGATTAGATTTATTTGTCGTGAAGTTGATCTATTCTAAACTGTAAGTAGTTTTTCGCACATTTAAACATCTTTAATTATTAACAAAGCATTTTCTTTAATTAATGTTTTATTTTTATTTCGGTCCAGAATAATGGGTCTTTCAAACTTAGATGGAAGGCCGGAGCTTACGTTACATTGCCGAAACGCTTGGGGCAGCGAAGTCTACCATTCACTGTAATAAAAGTGAAGAATAATTTTTTTTTTTTAAATGTGTTAATTTATCTCTTTCTTTTTTTTTATTTTGTATTTTTTTGTAAGTAATCAATAAAAATTATTCACTTTTGGCAGATTTTGTTTAAATAACCTATAGATTAACCAATTATTTTAATTAAAAAGATTAATATACATATATATTAAGTATTTAACAAAATTATAAGACTAAATCTAAGTGTCCGGTTTTTTTTGCGATTGAGTATATATACACTTGTCAATACAATTGTAAAACTGCAAGTAGTAACTCTTAATATACGGACTATTAAGATATATTCTTTTAATAGACAAACACACGAAGCTCAATATAATTATATTAGGTTGGGATATAAAAAGGACAAGTATTGGACGAAATAAGCCTTTTGTGGTGATGGTGACAGAGAATTGCCGCTACAAGAAGACGGATAGTTCATCTGGCCCAGCCAATATTCTTGGCCAGGGAAAAAAATTCTCTCGGGCTGAAGGAACTCCATGTACATAAAATACTTCCAGAAGGAACATCAAACCCATACGCTTCCTAAATACTTTCTTGAAAAATTCTGTTGTGGTCATAGTTTGGACACACTAATTTTCAATGGGATTCAAATAAAATATAATCTGTGATGACTCTTTTCAAGGAATTTTAGTAAATTACATTATTCCACAACATATTTTCTATTACTAAACAAAAAACCAATGTGTTGTAAGGGTGGGGGAAGCGAACGTACTGAAGACTAAAAAAGTCCGTCACGCAGGGGCTGCGTAAACTAAGCAGATTTCCCACGTGAAGTTTTACAGTAGATAAATCTGCCTAATAACAACTGTAGTAGTAAGTAAATAAAATCAAACTAATAAAACATTATTCTTAGGGGCCCCTAAACCAACAGTTTCTAGCCTAACCTCTAAAACAGTTAACCTAACCTCTATCCTATTCACAAGGGACGAATATTATTGGAAACCAGAAATCTCCGCTGATTTCCGATAAATAGAATAATCTCAAATACCCTAACATTAGTAATACAAGAACAAAATAAATCTATAAAACAATTGTTAAACACAAATATAGGCATTTTTTCAGTATAAGTATTGGTTCATGCAATATTAGCTTATTCTATACAATTTTTCGATCGACGCATAATAAAGGAGATATTTTGAATTTTCAAAAATCCTCACTCACTCTAAACCCCCCCCCCTCCCACTGGTCCGATTTCAGCCATTAACGAACTTGATCTTCCTTTTTACATAAAACGATTAAATTCCGAGTTTGATAACGATCAGCTCCTGGGTAGGATCGATGGACATTTGAAGAAATTTTTCGAAACTCGATAAATGCCCCTTAAGGGAAATCTGCTAAAAAGAAAATAAGAATAGCTCGTTTAATTCTTAACTTTTGAAAAAAAAAAGTATAAAACAACAGTTGTAGGATTTCAATAGTTGCATTTTTTTAGTATTAGTTTTGGTTCATGATATATTAGCTTATTCTTAACCAGCGATGACTGAAAGTGGAAGTATACCAAAGGCTGAAATCTAAAAAATGTTAATATTAAAGATAGAGGAAATATGTATATAACAACATTTATAGAAAATTAAATTTGCAGTGTTATTGGTTCTATACAATGTTTCAATATGAAAGTAGTATAATATCGGAAATATTTTGAATTTGAATTATATCTAGTACTGTAATTAATACTGAATCAGAATAATTCTAATCTCAATCAATCAAACTATAGTAGTCCAAGATTTTAAGACTGGGGGGGGGGTTACCAGAATATTGATGCTGTATGCATTTTTTCGTTACCCAAATATTGAATGAGTAATTCATACTTTCTTGTTTTCAGTCAGAATGAGACATGAGGTCACTAGTGTGTCATATCAGCAAGTGCGAAATCTGTTTAGTTTACGCCATAACTTCTACTTTATCAGTTCGTCACTAAATAAATTCATATTACCCTTACATAGAATCGTTCAGCGGCGGACAGATGCATCACATTTAAAAAAAAAAAATAAAATAAATACTAAAACGGCATGACATTTAAAGTTTTGAGGTGGGTATAAAGTGCCTTTGTAGAAGAATTTTCGTTTTCGTTAGTTAAATTAGGTTGTGGGCATTAACCGCTTTATGCTCTTGTGGTTAAGCTTCCTAAACTCTTTATTGCTGTTTTTACTTAAAACGCTCAAATAGACTTCATAAAAAAGTCCGTCAGGGGCTGCGTAAACTAAGCAGATTTCCTACGTGAAGTTTAACAATAGATAAATTTACATACTGATAACACAACAGCACCGTCAATATTAAGAAAATAAATACTAACGATAATAGAAAATCTCCCGACAGGAAGCGTCTGTAATGTAAACTAAAAAGTCTGCCAACCTTTTACCGGAAAGAAAAACAATTAGTAAAATAAATCAGAATATAAGATATTAATTTTATTGAAAACTATTTACTATATCTAATATTGTAATTTATAATTAATCAGTATAATTTGTGTCTCAATTAATCACATTTTATTAGTACAAGAACTTAAGAGGGGGGGGCACCAGACTATATTTGAATGTATCTCGTTGTGTTTAATAAAGATCTCTTGAAGACAATCACTGGTACATTAAGCTTCGAATAATGTGGTTTATTACATAACAGAGTAATGTTTATGTAACATGAAGGCCGAAAAATGCAAATATCATGCTTAATATTCAAGAGAGAGCATAAATGTATATATCAATATTTGTAGTACCTTTTAATTAAAATAACACTGTTTCTAATCAATTTCTCCATTCGACGTATAACAACGGAGATATTTCAAATTTTCGAAAATCCTCCCCTAAACCTCCCTCCCGCTTGTCCGATTTCAGCCAATAACGAACTTGATCTTTCTTTTTACATAATATGATTAAATGTCCAGTTTGGTAACGATCAAACAAAAATTGCGATTGTTAGAGCGATAACAGGCAAATATATATATATATATATATATATATATATATATATATATATATATATATATATATAGGATCGCTGGACATTTGAAGAATTTTTTGAAAAATCGTGTCGCGAGTACGACCTCAATAGCTGATTTCCCTCAAGAGAAATTTGCTACAAATTGCGATTGCTCGAGCTGTAACAGACAAGTATGTATGTATATATATATATATATATATATATATATATATATATATATATATATATATAATTTTGAACGGATCTCATTTTCTTCATCTGGTATCGTAGGATCGATAGGATTTCTTCGAAAATCGCGACATGAGTACCACCTCTCAATAACTGGTACACCTTAAGGGAAATGTGCTAAAAACATAATTGCTGCTCTTCTTGAATGTGTTTATCTAGAATTAACATCTAAAGGCTATGAAGCTATCGATAAATGTTACTATTTATTTTAATGAGGGCCTTGAACTTCTTGAATGTCACATTGAAGGGTAAACCGAAAGATCAATATGGCCGATGATAACTAGGCATTGTCCTGTCCTCGTTGTCGAATTAATAGACTGTTTGAAGAAAAGGAAATTTATAGCCATTTTACATAATGTCTAAGGATAAAAAGAGGTGAATAAAACATGAAGAAGAATACAGAAGGTGTTATGTAGAATACATCATAACAGCTCCTTAATAAATTACAAACAGATTATAATGATACGTTGTTATCTACACCTGCACCGGTATTTCATAAATAATACGAAATAAAACAGCATACATAATTATTTAGAGCTTGTTGTACATAACCACAGAAACATTAATATTTCTGGAGTTCAACCATACTTAAATATAGATTTTTGAAATTATTAAATAATCTCTTCATTCTGGACCGGCTCTAGAGGAATATGCATATTTCGGCTGTGACAAAAACGTCCGTCACGCAGGTGCTGCGTTAACTAAGCAGATTTCCCACATGTGCCATGTATTTGCATTTATCTCAAAAAGTAAAAATTCAATGAGAACAATATTTTGTATTTATGCTTAAAATAATGTGCTTCATAGAATAATGGCTTATACTTAATATGACATGAGTAGGAGTGGGGGTTTACTGAAGGCTGAAAACTAAAACAATGCAAATATTTCGGTTGATAATCACGATAGAGGAAAAACGTACATAATAAGATTTCTAGAACATTACATTTTCAATAAGAAATGAGAATTTTTTATACAATTTTTCAAAACGACGTATAATAACGGAGGTATTTATAATAATTTTAAAATTTACATAATTTTCGAAAATCCTCTCCTCTAACCTCCCCCCCCCACTGGTACGATTATAGCCATTAGCGAACTTGATCTTTATGTATTATATATATCTTTAAATACATATATAATTTTAACGGACCTCATTTTCGCCATTTCCTCGAAAATCGTGTCATGAATAAGCCCTCAATAGCTGATTTCCCTTAAGTTGCCAAACTCGATATATAAGCTTTTCAAGCAAAACTAAAGGTCAAGTTCACTTATGGCTGAAATCTGACCAGTGGGAGGGGAGGGACTAATAGGGGAGGAATTACGAAAATTCGAAATAACTCCGTTATTAGAAGTCAGATCGAAAACTTGTATAGAAGTAATCTTATTTAAATTTTAATTTACTATAAATATTGGTATATCAATTTATTCTCTAACTTCAATATTAAGAGAGATATTTGAATTTTTTAGTTAACATCATTTAGTAAACCCCCTAGGAAACTCCTATTCATATCACGTCAACTATACCTTAAGGGAAATCTACTAATAACATAGATCAAAAGCTATGGGAGTAAGACTCAGAAATTTCAAGTTATGACAGCTGTACCGTCTATTTGTGTAATGTTTTGGTCGAAATATACTAAGAGGGAGGAAGTATACTAGAGGAGGCTTAAATAAAAAAATCCAATTTTCTCAATAAAAATTAGGGGTACAAACATTACGAATACATTTTTCAACATAAAAAGATTCTAATATTATGTTCTATGACATTTTGGTATATTTTTAGTTTTCAGCCTAAAGTAAAACCCCCACTCCTACTCATGTCACATTAACAATAAGCTGGTATATCATGAACCTCTTCATCCGAAGCCTAAATAACATATATTGTTTTAAACCGATATTTACTAGATGAGTGAGGTACATGCAAATTGTTTGATGATGCCATAATTTAAGATGATACGTGCCGAACTCGAAAATATTTATTTGTTCAACACCAAACTTGACATTTGAATGTTCCATTCAACATTAAAGATGTTAATGGCTAGTGGCTGATACAGGGCCCGGAATAGGGGGTTTATAGAGGTGTCAATTTGAAAATTCAAAATATCTCCGTTGTTTTACTTAGAAATAGAGAATATGAGGTGAAATGATGTCACTAGTGTATTATTCCTATCTATTTAGTTCACGAAACCCCTGCGTGCGAGATGGATTTCTTCTTCGAAATTTCAAAATCATATATATTAAGAGTCAGATCGTAAAATCTTAGAGAACCAATCTTATTGAACTATTGATATTCTACAGTTGTTTTCTACGGATTTTTTCGCCACTCACGTATTAAGAGTGTTATTCAAACTTTCTTGTTTTCAGACTTTTGTACCCCCCCCCTTTAACCCTCGGTTTATCAAAAAAAAAAAAAACGAGCTAGCACCTGGTGGGATGGGCATCAAAAGTCTGTTATACTACATTGGGAAATCTGTTTACTTTACCCCCCGGCGTAACGGTCTTTACAAATTTCTCCCCCTCCATCTCCGGGTACGATTTCTACCACCAACTAACTTGATCTTGATTTTATAGGGTTGGCAAATAAGTCCTTTCGGTTTTTTAAAATGAAAGAAAACTATTGTATATTTTGAACATAATTTTTATTTTAATCTACAATGTAATGTCCATTATTTTCTATTACTCTACCCCATCTCTCCATCAGCTGAATAATGCTCAAAGAATGTCTGTGGTTTATTAGCGAAAAAATGATCAAGGTGCTCCCTGAAACCCTGTTCGTTTTCAAACCGTTTTCCACCTAAGGAATTTTGTAGAGACCGGAATAAGTGGTAGTCACTAGGAGCAAGGTCCGGTGAATAGGGAGGGTGGGGCAAAAGATCCCATCCAAGGGCTAACAATTTGTTGCGGGTGACTAACGAAGTGTGGGGCCTGGCATTATCATGATGGAAGACGACACCCTTTCGATTTGCCAGTTCTGGGCGTTTTCGTCGAATTGATTCATTCAATTTTGTTACTTGTGAGCAGTATAGAGTGGAATCGATTGATTTACCTTGTGGCAGCAGGTCATAAAAAATCACACTCTTGAAATCCCACCATACAGAAAGCATTATCTTCTTTGGGTGCAATCCCGCTTTAGATGTGGTTCCAGGTGGTTCGTTGCTAGGTCTCCAAGATTTTTTTCGCACCACATTATCGTGGACAATCCACTTTTCACCCCCTGTCACAAGTCTTTTAAGAAATGGATCGTTTATTTGACGTTTTCGCATGGAATCGCAAATGGAAATGGTAAACAAAACGTGAATACAAAAACCGAAAGGACTTATTTGCCAACCCTATAAATTGATCGCTTATAAAACGCATTTGGTCCAACTTAATTAGCGACCGTTTTACACATTAGGCCAGTAAAAGACACACACACACACACACACATATATATCTATATATATATATATATATATATATATATATATATATAAAATAGTAACCTCTGTCTGTACATTGATTTTTTTCTCGAAATTTCACGATAACTTTTCGTTTCACATGTCATAGACCCCATAACTGCATTTTGTTTCATTGGTGTCTGTTTGTTTGTTTGTTTGTTACCTTTTCACGCATAAACGGCTGAACCGAATTTTATGAAACTTGGTATGTATATTACTACTAACCCAACTTAGACTTAAGGCTATATTAATATCCTCTGAGATGAACAGGAGTGGGGGTTATAGGGGAAGCCTGAAATTAAAAATAGCGATATTTCGTTTCCTATTGGTTTTTTGGCAAATATGATTATAACAAAAGTTGTTTATTTTGTTGTTTAGAGTAACTTTTGTTATATACACTTTTTTCGTATACCGAATTATAAACAAGATATACGCTGAAACCTATAGCAAAAGTGAACAATTTTATTTGGGACAAAAGAGCCAACCGAAATAAATAAAACTCGGTATGTGCATTAGCACTAACGCTTTCATTATAATAAGCCATACCAACATTTCTAGGGACGGGCAGGAGTGGGGGTTATAAGGGAGGCCTGAAATTAATAATAGTCATATTTCATTTCTTATTGGGGTTTCGGCAAATATGCACATAACAAAAGTTGTTTATTTTGTTATTTAGAGAAATTTGCTCAACAATTCTTTTCAATATGAACTACCAGGTACAGCACCTGGAAAAATTAATTTTAATGTATGTTAATATTTTGTCCTTAATAGTTAAAATCTATGTACAATGCACAGGAAACGGGAAATATGACAATATGGAGGACAGTGAAGTCTTACATAAAAAATTAATTTTATTATTAACAAATCCACAGAAACGACGGGTATTAACCCGTATAACACTGGGACGGGTAAATGTCAAAATATTGTGCAAAGTCAAGCCTTGCCAAAAAAATATCATCACCATTCAGCCTCAAATGAATTCCCGGGCGAAGCCGGGTATCTGAGCTAGTATATATATATATATATTTTCATTATGAGGATTTCGGCTATCTGCTCCAGCGGTTGGAATTTTAGTTTTGCAAATTTTCAATGGAAATACGTCCATCTTCGTCAGGCATTAATTTGGTTTGAATGGCTACTTCTATTGATCATATGTTTTTGGAGTTTTATTTCATTTTAGTATGGCTTTCCACGTTTCTGAAAGTATGACTCCGTCCACTCCGTTTATAGTATTTGTCCTCTTATTTATTTCTAAGGCTTCCAGGACTAATCTTTTTCCGAGGTGGTCTTCTCTATGTAAAATCTTTGTCTCGTCAAATTTAATTTGGTGGGGACAAATACTTGCGTGTTTTGTTTAAATTTGATTAAATTAAATTAAATTAAATTTGACGAGACAAAGATTTTACATAGAGAAGACCACCTCGGAAAAAGATTAGTCCTGGAAGCCTTAGAAATAAATAAGAGGACAAATACTATAAACGGAGTGGACGGAGTCATACTTTCAGAAACATGGAAAGCCATCCTAAAATGAAATAAAACTACAAAAACATATGATCAATAGAAGTAGCCATTCAAACCAAATTAATGCCTGACGAAGATGGACGTATTTCCATTAAAAATTTGCAAAACTAAAATTCCAACCGCTGGAGCAGATAGCCGAAATCCTCATAATGACGATACTTCCCAGCGATGCAGCCTCAAAAATAGAATATATATATATATATATATATATATATATATATATATATATATATATATATAAAAATTTTCGTCATCTCGTTGAACTATGAAAGATTTGACTTTTCTTTTTTTTTTTTTTTAAATCGCGTTAGAAGTACAAACTCAATGGCTGAATTTCCTTGAGGGATTTCTGTTGTTAATACAAATATTTTTCGGTTTCTTAGATATTGGTATACGTATAAAAAAATTTTAAATATATTTCAGTCTATCTTGTAAATTGTCTGCTAGAATAGTTCCATAGCTAGTGTGCAACGTAACAGAAGCCCTACAGCTGTCAATCATCTAAATGTAGTTAATCTTAGGCAAGCTCAAGTTTGTGGTTTTCTTTTTAGTCTCTGCATAAAAGGCAGTTTGCCGCCGAATAATTCTCAGTTTACCTTTTTATTAATTCAGCCAAATCGATATTCGGACCAGTCGCTATTAAATATTTATCGATAAAAGTCTATAAGCTGGGGGGTATTTTTTTCACAACTAACATTTCCTTATTAAACCTATGGACTTCTTATTAACTGTGTTGATTTAATGTCAGATATTAGGCAATGATGAGTTCTCATTTATTAAGCACCTTTAATTTCATTTATCATCCAATAGCGTGCAAGATATAATAATGACACACAAATTAGTTCCAAGTGTCAATACAGGACAGGGATCCATTCTACTGAAATAAATGCGTTTCATTGAAAATATATATATATATATATTATATATATATATATATAATATATATAATATATATATATATACATATATATAATTATATACTAGCACAGATACCCGGCTTCGCTCGGGAATTCATTTGAGGTCTGAATGTTGATGGTATATTTTTTTGGCAAGGCTTTATTTTTGCACAATATTTTGACATTTAGCCACGTCCCAGTGTTTAGGGTTAATACCCGTCGTTTCTGTGGATTTGTTAATAATAAAATTGATTTTTTATGTAAGACATCACTGTCCTCCATATTGTCATATTTCCCGCTTCCCATGTGCATTATGCATAGATTTGAATTATTAAGGACTAAATATTAACATACATTTGAATTAAGTTTTCCAGGTGAGGTACCTGGTAGTTTCATATTGAAAAGATTCTTGAGCAAATTTTTCTAAATAAACAAAATAAACAACTTTTGTTATGTGCATATTTGCCTAAACTACAATAGGAAAAACGAAATATCATCTATTATTATTTTCAGTGCCTCCCTTATAACCCCCACTCCTGCCTGTCCCCTAGAAATAGTATGGCTTTTTATAAAGGAAGGAGTTAGTGCTAATACACATACTGAGTGGTTTATTTAGTTCGGTTGAGTCTTTTGTGCCAAATAAAATTTTTCACTTCAGCTATAATTTTTATGCGTATATCTCGTTTATAATTTTCGGTATACGAAAAAAGTGTATATAACAAAATGTTACTCTAAATATGCAAAATAAACAACTTTTGTTATGTTTCATATTTGCCGATTAAACCAATAGGAAAACGAATATATCGCTATTTTTAATTTCTCTGGCTTCCCTTAAAACCCCCACTCCTGCCCGTCCCTAGAAATGTTGGTATGGCTTCTTATAATGAAAGCGTTTAGTGCTAATACACATACCGAGTTTTTATTTATTTTCGGTTGGGTCCTTTTGTCCCAAATAAATATTGTTTGACGTCTCGCTATAGGTCATAAGAAGCGTATAACTTCTTTTAAACTTCGGAAATACGATGAAAGTGTTTTATGTCAAAAGTTACTCTAAATAACAAAATCACCACTTTTGTTATATGCATATTTTGAGTAGAAAAACCAATAGAAAACTAAATATCAACGACTTTTAATTTTCAGGGTCTCTCTTATAACCCCCACTCCTGTTCGTCTCAGAGAAAATTAAGTATAGCCTATCTCTCTAGTTGGACCAGACTGCTCACGTGGTTGTGACAATTTAATTTAAAATCGGTTAAGTAGTTTACGGAGTCCATCGCACGGACAAACATCGTGACAGGAAGATTTATATATATTAAGATATATATATAAATATATTATATATATATATATATATATATATATATAATATATACTATATTTTCTATATATGTGTGTGTGTGTGTGTGTGGGTGTGTGTTGTGTGTGTTTTATTAGATGGTGTCAAAGTTCAATATTTTATGTACAAAATAAATGTCAACGTCCATTAATACCTAATCGGGCCATGTTAAAGGGGCTTGTAGAATTAAATATTTGGTATTTAAGCTTCATAACATTAATAGAAATATTGTTTATATGAGATTAAGTAGGATTAGGTTGCTTTACTGAAGACCGATATAACTAAATATAAGAATAATTTATATTTTTAATAACTCAAATTTTAGTAGTCCAAGAACTAAAGAAGAGGGGGGGGGTGGCGGATGAACAGAAACGTATTTGGCAAAAATCCCACTCAAAGTAAAGAAGCTAAGGTAACCTCAGTGTAAGAAAAAACGGCCTCGTTCCTTCACTGATTCTTTATTCGTTTGCTGACAGAGCGCTTTCAGAGCAAAACGCTCCATCATAACAGTGTCCTTGTCATAAAGCATGTGACAGGAAACAAGGATTCGCTGTAACAAGCCACTTTTTTTTTCCTTACCTGAGATTCCTTCAACCAGCCAGCCACCTCAAAAATGGATTAAGCTAAGGTAAGGTTAGAAACGTCAGTGTAAGGTTAGAAGAAGCTTCCACCTGAGCACGAGCAAAGTTAATGAAAAACAGTCCGACCTAATCCCGAACTATTACTACAGAACTTCATAAAAAATGACAAATACCTCGGTTAATATTCAAGATAGAGAATAAATGGTGATATAACAGTAAGTTATAGTAAATTTAATGTGCAATAAGAATTTGGTTCTACACAATTTTTTCGATCAGATGCATTATTACGGAGATATTTTCAATTTTTGAAAATCCCCCCCCTCCTCTCTTTCCGGATTTCAGCCATTAACGACCTTAATCCTCTTTTATTATTCATTAAAAACGGTAAAATATCGAGTTTCGTTAACGATCCGAAACAAAAATTGGCGACCCACTAGAGCGTGATTAACAGAAACATATATATACTATATATATTATATTTTATATATAAAATTGAAAACCTCTGTCCTGTAACATTTTATTTTTTCAGACGAAAATTTCCACATATATTTTCGTTTTCAACATGTCATAGACACCATATGCATTTTGTTTCTTTCGTGTATGTTTGTTTGTTTTGTTACCTTTTCATGCATAAACTGCTTGAAAACCGAATTTTATGAAACTTGGTAATGTATATTAACAACTAGCTCAACTTAGACTTTAGGCTTTACTAAATATTCTCCTAAGACGAAACATGAGTGGGGGTTATAAGGAGGCCTGAAATTAAAAATAGCTATATTACGGTTCCTATTGTTTTTTCGGCTAAATATGCACATAACAAAGAGTTATTTTATTTTATTATTTAGGAGTAACTTTTGTTATGTACACTTTCATTATATTGTTATATACAAAGGGTATATTAACCCCTAAACACTGGGACGGGTAAATGTCAAAATATTTGCAAATTAAAGCCTTGCCAAAAATAAATACATCACCATTCAGCTTCAAATCAATTTCCCGGGCGAAGCCGGGTATCTGAGCTAGTATAAATATATAAATATATGTATATATATATATATATATATCTATATATATATTATATAAATATATATATATATTTATATATATATATATACTATATATATATATATATCAATTTTTTTGAACGGACAGTCATTTTTCGTCATCTCCATTGTGGTAGGATTTAGGATCCGATGGATCATTTGAAGAAGAAAATCTTTCAAAAAAAAAAATCGCGTCATGAGTGTATACTGTTTACGACACTCAAATAAGCTGATTTCCCTCAAGGGAAGAAATCTGCCTCTATCTAAAAAACCGTCCATCACTCAAGGGGCTGCGTGTTTTTTTAACTAAGCAGATTTTCAGTAATTATGTCCCGTTTATAAAAACTTTAATGTAAATTTTTGTCAGCAAGTCCCTTATGGAAGTTATTCACGCTGCTCTCGTATATTAAGGTCCTCATTAACCCTTCCCCCGCCCTCAGGCTTTCTACACCTTCTGTTTAGCTTTTAGCACAGATTTCCCTTAAGGGAAGAAATCAAGCGTATTGGAGGTTGTACTCATGGACGGAGAATTTTCCGAAATTTTTTTCTTCAAATGGTCCATCGATCGCTACCTAGTTAGATGACGAACGGAGGAACGAAAAATCGAAAAATGACGGTGATCCGTTCAAAAACTGTATATATTTATATATATATATAATATTATATATATATATAAATGGAGAGGGGGGTATTTATTTTATATTATATATATATATAGATCTATCTATTCTATAATATTTGTCTCGTTTACCGCGTCTAGCGAGTCGTAATTTTGTGTTGATTGTTACCAAACTCGATTATTTAGGGGTATCGTTTTCATATGGTAAACAAGAAAGATCAAGTTCGTTAAGGGCCTGAATGGAAAATGAAAAACTTGAAATCGGAACCATTTTGGGAGGGGGGGGGGGGTTTTAGAGGGGGAGGATTTTTTGGATTTTTTTAAAAAATTTTTTCTATTTAATATATCTCCCGTTACTTAACGTCCGCATCGAAAAATTGTACAAAAACAATCTTATTGACAAATTAAAATTTTACTATAAAATATTGTTAAAATATCATTTTATTCCTTATCTTGAATATTAACCAGAGTTATTGGCCATTTTTATTAAATTTTGGGCCGCCAGATAACGGATTTATTTTTGAAATTTCCCCTCCAAAAGCTTCAGTTCGTTAGGTCGGCCCTGTTGCCGTAACTGTTCGGAATCTTCGTATGGAGATTTCTCTATTGTAAAACTTCACGTGGGAAATCTTTAGATTAAGCATGACCCCTGCTTGACTGACCTTTTTGACTTGAAATGGTATATTAGGTTAACTAGGTCACGAGTTAGTGGGAAAACCTGCCCCTTGAGTTTTTAAGCAGCACCACATGCGTCGTGACGACTTTTGACCATCTTGGAAATATATATTTAGGTGAATCTAGGTCACTGAGTTAGTGGGAAACATGCATTAGTTTAACGCTAAACCACCCTCTGTGAGTGACAGGGAATAAATTATTTTTATTTTTTATTATACATCCCCTTTAACCTATGGTCCGTTTAGTCGTTAAAGAAATTTGTCTTCATCTTTATAAAAAACTATCGAATTTGATACACTTCAAACTTTGTCTTCATCTTTATATTTATATATAAAATATAATATATATAACTATCGAATTTGATACACTCAAGAAAGAAAGGAAGAGGTAGAGGCAAAGAAAGCAAATATTATATGTATTTACATATATACATTCATTTGTAGAATGGCTGCATATAAATGAAGAGCTGATTGTTATAGAATTAGATTCCTACTGAATATAAGATCGGATTATTGCAGGACGAATAAATATGCATGAAAACGAATGAATGAATGAACCATTTCCCGTGGGGACTGTTAGATTGTTACCCATGATGTGATTTGAGATGGTATCGTATTATTCATGGAATGGTGATTCGATTTGAAGTACGAGGAATCTCGTATTTCCTATATGTTGTCCAAGATAATGGCTTATGTGTTTGTGTTTTATTATGAGTATGTTAGTTATGTACTATTTAAAACGGTTTTTTTTTTTTTTTAAGTGGATTTAATGTGGATTTTCCCTGACGGCGAGAAATCAGCTATTGAGTTACGAACTCATGATCTCAAAAAAAGTCCCTCAAATTTCCTTCGATCCAAATCCAATAGATGACGAAAAATGGGGCCAATGTTTAATTCAATAAAATATTATCATGCCATACCAATATAGGACGTCCCGGAAACCTTCACTTAGAATCATACCCCATAATTTTATTTCTACTCATTAACATAAAAATTTGGTTGTAAAACACAAATACATTCTTCCAAATGCATAGTTGCATGTAAAAAATAAAAAAAAAATAAGAAACCAGTTTTTATTTTTTTAGTTTTATTTTTTTTATTTTCTTAAAGCGTTGCATTTAGAAACGTTTTTCAAAAAATACGGCCCCTGCCTTCCTCCATTTTATGCACTTCAAATAGGACGGTATCTGAAAATTCCTGCGTTCTGAAGAAATCCAAATCTCACTACTAAACGTTCATTCATAGCTCTACTAAAATACCCTATATATCTGCTTTTATAAAACATTGTAACTGTCAATAAAATTTGTTTCTATAGGACTTTTCGATCCGGACGTTATAACAACAGAGTTGTAACAGCAATTTGGGTTCAGTTGTTAACGATCATGATCTTGCATTTTAACATAAAAAGTCCCCGTCACGCAAGGGGCTGTGATCCCTGTGTAAACTAAGCAGACTTCTCATTGTGAAGTTTAACAATAGAGAAATCTGCATACTGGGGTAACACAATACCACCTTGATTAGATACAAACGGTAATGAGAAATCTTTCAGTTAATTAAAATAAATTCCCAACTGAAAACGGCTTACTGAAAATATTATGAGAATAATTTTATATTTTAATACCTCAAATTTTAGTTAGTTCCCAAGAACTAAAGAAATGGGGGGGCGGAGGGCGGAGAGAACACAGAAACGTATTTGCATAAATTCTCACAAAAGTAACGAAGGTAAGGTAAGGTTTTAGATAGATAGAGAAACGACAGGTATAGGTTAGAAGAAGCTTCCTCCTGAGCCGAGAGGAAAGAAGAAGGAAGAAACCGGAGGAAATGGCCGGAAGAATGGCCGACCCGGAATGGCCCGGACCTAATCCGAACTATACCCGAACCACAAGACAATGATTCAAACTATCTCGGTTAAAATATATCCATATAGAGACCTAACTAAATATATATAACAATAGTTATAGTAAAAGTTAATTTTAATACTATTGGTTTCCTATACAAAATTTTTTTTGTTGTTTTTTTTCGATTCCAATGTATAATAAAGGAAATATTTTGAATTTTCGAAAATTCCCCCAATCGAAACCCCCCCTCCCCCGCCCCTCTCTTCTAAGTCCGATTTCAGCCGATTAACGAAACTTCATCTGTCTTTTTACATAAAACGGGTTAAATATCGAGTTTTTGTAACGATCAAACAAAAATTGCGACCGCTAGAGCGCTAACAAAGACAAATATAAATAATATATATATACTACCATCATTTTCGTCATCTTCCTGGGTAGGATCGATGGACATTTGAAGAAATTTTTCGAAAATCGCATCATGAGTACGACATCAAGTAGCTGATTTCCCTTAAGGGGAATCTGCTAAAACAGTTTAAAAGTCGAGTTTGGTTACGATCAAACAAAAATTACGAAAGCTAGGGCCTTAACAGACAAATATATTTACACACACACAACCACAACACACACACACACACCTCACACACTCGCGCAAAAAATTTATACTATTATATCTATATATTATCTAGATATATATATATTATATAATATAATATTGAACGGAGAACTCATTTTTATCACCTTCTGGTTTGGATTTATGGATATTTGAGAAGAATTTATTCGAAAATCCCGCCATGAATACAACTTTCAATAGCTGATAAGGGGAAACTTCTAAAGTTTTAAAAACATTTTAGATAACAGGAGTCGGGTTTTGTGGAAAAATTTGATTTTGTATAAAGGTTGATCTATAAACATTCTCTCTATTTCGATTATTAACTTTTAGCATTTTTAATTTTCAGCCTTTAGTAAACAAACCCTCCAGGTTTAGTTATTGTACGTTAATAATTGGCGTATTTATCATGAAATTTATTATTCCAAGCTTAAATGTAAATAAAATCAATATGTAAACCTAGATGGCGAGTTCGATTCTTGCCTGGGCAAAGGAAATTAATTTAGTGACGAAATTCATTAAATAACCTTAAATCCCACCCTGGCTAGATAAGGTGGTAACCTGTAGATAACCCGTCCCAATTAGCCTAAGTATGCAAAAAAGTGGACGTTAATAATAAATAATAATAATAAAAAATCAAATCCAAGTATTGAGCAAGTTATCTCGTCCTTTTTGTTTTGTGCCTTCAATAACCCCCTCCCCTCCACCCGCTCCTACTTATCGGGTTTTCTTACATTTATAAATACAGAATTTTAATGGTAAGATTAGATAAAAAACGTGTCGTACAGTTATTATGCGTCCGGATCAAAAAAGTCCGTCCACGCAGGGGCTGCGCAAACTAAGCACATTTCCCTCGTGAAGTTTAGGAACAGATAAATATACATACTTGGGTAACACAACAACACCGTGAATAAATACAAACGGAAATAAGAATGTTTTCATCCAATTTCAATAAACCTGCCGACAGGAAGCGTTAGGTTAGAAATGTTAACAAACGGGCCCGGCCCGGCTCACACCAGAAAGAAAAAACAATTACTGAAATATATCAGAATATAACACATTATTTTTATGAGAACTATTTACTATATCTAGTACTGTAATTAATAATGACTCAGAATAATTATCTCAATCAATCAAAATTTTAGTAGTCAAAAACTTTAAGATGGGGGGGGGGGTTCACCAGGGCATATGTGCATGTATCTCGTATAATAAAGGGTCTCTTGAATACAATTTTTTGATATTTAAACTTCCAATAAATGTGATTTATTATGTAGCAGGAGTATTGTTTACCGTAACATGGAGTAGAAAGTGGCGGTTTGCTAAAAACTGAAAAATGCAAATATCTCGGTTAATATTCAAGATAGAGAATAAACGGTTCTATAACAATATTTATAGTAAACTCTTAATTTGCAAAAAGATTTTAAAATCCCCCACGCAAAACCCCCTCTCCTCTCTAGTCCGATTTCAGCCATTAACGAAACTTCATCTGTCTTTTTACATAAAAACGGTTAAATATCAAGTTTCGAAACGATTAAACAAAAGATTGCGACCGCTAGAGCAGTAACAGACAAATACTATATATATATATATATATATTATATATATTTAATATATATATATATACAGTTTTGAAACGGACCTCATTTTCGTATCCATCTACTAGGTAGGAATCGATGGATTATATGAAGAAAAATTTCGAAAATTCCGTCATGAGTACAACCTCAATTGCTGATTTCCCTTAAGGAAAATCTGGCTAAAAAAGTTTAATGAGGAAATATTGCAAAGTAAATGTTCTATAAATGTAGTTAAATAAGATTTTTTCTCTAAGTTGATTGTTAACCTAGATATTTGTATATTTTAATTTTACTCTTCAGCCATTAGTAAACCTTCACTCCTACACATGGTATATTAACAATAAGTGGTTTTCTCATACCAATTTATTCATACTGTAATATTAAATATTGTTTCATGGAATGTTTACTTTTTGTGATAAATACACAGTGCACGAGGGAAATCTGCTCAGTTAACTCAGCCCCTGCGTGCGTTTATTTTATTTATAAATCGTTTCAATCGCTACCCGATTTTCCCTGGAGGGAAAAATAAACTCTCAATTTATTTCGAGGTAGTCAAATATTAAACGAATTTTTACTGCTCTTTGTATACCGTTCATGATTGCATTATAACGTAATGGAGAGAATATCTGTTTAGTGAGGAACCAGGAAGTAGGCAAGATATATTGTGTAGAGAGGACGAGGAAAGCCTGAGAAAAGTTTATTAAATTAGTGGTAAGACTCCATCTTGGTTTAAGTGGATAGCCCAAATTCCAGAACTCGGTGGCTCTCTGTCCACTCTCTCTGACTATTTCAAATCCTACTTCCACAACTCCAGCAACATTTGTTCTCGGAAGCTTCTAAACTCATACTTTACTTAAAGTTTTAATCTAATTATATTCAGTAGTTTTAGCGGATTTCCCTTAAGGAAATCCAAGGATAATTGCAGTCGCAATTATTGTTTTATCGTCACCAAACTCGATATTCTGTCGTTTTACGTAAAAAGAAAGATCTAGTTCGTTAACGGCTGAAATCTGAAGAGGCGAGGGGGGTTTAGAATGGGAGAATTTTGAAAATTCGAAATATCTCCGTTACTATACGTCCGATGGAAAACGTGTTTAGAAAAAAATCGAATTGTACATCAAATGCACTATAAATATTGTAATATAAATTTATTCTCTATCTTGAATAGTAACCGAGATATTAGCATTGTTCAGTGTTCAGCATTCAACAACCCCGCACTTTTACTCATGTTACATAAACAATACTCTGTTATATAATAAACCTCATTATTCGAAGCTTAAATACTAAATATTGTTTTCCAGAGACCTTTATTATACGAGATAAATGCAAATATGTTGTCGTGACTCACCCCCTTCTTAGATTCTTGGACCACTAAAATTTGATCGATTGAATTAAAAATTATTCTGATTCATTATAAATTACGGTAATATGTTATATTCTGATAAATTTCAATAATTGTTTCTCTTTCCGTTGAGAGGTTTGGCAGGCCTGTCTGTTTACATTTCAGGTGATTCCCGTCCGTAAATTTTTAACATTTACTGAAAGTTTTCTTATTAGCATTTGTATTTATTCACTTAATATTCACGGTGGTGTGGTGTTACCACTATGTAGATTTATCTATTGTTAAACTACAGGAAGGAAATCTGGTTAGTTTAAGCAGCCCTTGCGAGACTACTTTTTAGCAGATTTCCCTTAAGGGAAATCAGCTATTGAGATCGTACTCATGATGCGAGTTTTGAAAAATTTCTTCAAATATCCATCGACCCTATCCAGGAGATGACAAAAATATATATATATATATATATATATATATATATATATATATATATTTGTCTGTTAACCGCTAGCGGTCGCAATTTTTGTTTGATCCTTACCAAACTCGGAATTTACTCGTTTTATGTAAAAAGACAGATCAAGTTCGTTAATGGCTGAAATCGGTCCAGTGGGAGGGGTGGGGTTTATAGGGAGGATTTTCGGAAAATTCGAAATATCTCCGTTATTATGCGTCAGATCGAAAAATTGTATACAATCCATCTTATTCTAAATTAAATTTACTATAAATATTGTTCTATACATGTATTCCCTATCTTGAATATTAACCGAGATATTTGAATTTTTATTAAATTTCCGATAACGGATTTTTGAATTTCCCGCCAAAACCTAGTTCGGCCCTTTGCCGTAACTGTTGGGCTCTTGTATGGAGATTTTTCTATTGTATTACTTCACGTGGGAAATCTGCTTAGTTTACGCAGCCCCTGCGTGACGGACTTTTTTTATATATCACTTGTCTGTCTTGAACGGAGTTAAGTATATTTTTTCTTCCTTATATGCCTTCTTTGGTTTACCACTATTGGCAAATAGGCCTAGAGAACTTAAAAACATAATTCGTGAATGGCCTTCCTCAAAAAGGCTATTTAAAAGAAAAGAAGTGGCCTTAACTGCCACTGTAACTGTAGATTAACTATAAAAAGTCCGTCACGCACGGGCTACGTTTACTAAGCAGATTTCTCACGTATTTTATCTCAAAACTAAAAAGACCAATGAGAACAATATTTGGTATTTATGCTTCAAATACAGTGCGTGATAACATAATAGCATATTGTTAATATGGCATGAGCAGGAGTGGGTGTTAACTAAAGACCAAAAACTAAAAAATGCAAATATCTCGGTTAATAATCAAGATAGTGAACAACTGTACATGACAACATTTTTAGAACACTACATACGAAATAAGATTGGTTCTATACAATGTTTCGATCCAACGCATAATAACGGAGATATTAAGAATTTTCGAAATTCTCCCCTCTAACCCCCCCCCCAACCCCTTGTCTGATTTCAGCCGTTAACGAACTTGATCTTTCTTTTTATATAAAACGATTATATATCAAGTTTGGTAACGATAAGACAAAAATTACTACCGCTAGAGCGGTAACAGACATACACTCAACCGCAAAAAAAACCGGACACTTAGATTTAGTCTTATAATTTTGTTAAATACTTAATATATATGTATGTTAATCTTTTTAATTAAAATAATTGGTTAATCTATAGGTTATTTAAACAAAATCTGCCAAAAGTGAATAATTTTTATTGATTACTTACAAAAAAATACAAAATAAAAAAAGAAAGAGATAAATTAACACATTTAAAAAAAAAATTATTCTTCATTTTTATTACAGTGAATGATAGACTTCGCTACCCCAAGCGTTTCGGCAATGTAACGTAAGCTCCGGCCTTCCATCTAAGTTTGAAAGACCCATTATTCTGGACCGAAATAAAAATAAAACGTTAATTAAAGAAAATGCGTGGTTAATAATTAAAGATGTTTAAATGTGCGAAAAACTACTTACAGTTTAGAATAGATCAACTTCATGACAAATAAATCTAATCTGAGTTTTATCTAATTGTTTACTAATCCTGAAGGGATTAGTTCAATGGACTTAGACTCTAAATTCTCTGTAATAACTAGAATACCCACATAAAGAAAATTGCTGAAAATTAGCATTTAATACGACAAAAATGAAGTGTCCGGTTTTTATTGTGGTTGAGTGTATATATAGATAGATAGATATATATACCTCATTTTCGATAGGTACATCTACTAGGTAGGATCAATGGACATTTGAAGAAAAATTTCGAAAATCGCATCATGAGTACGACCTCAATAGCTAATTTCCCTTAAGTACTCACATACACATAACATACACGTTGACTGAATTACTACATGGCCGTAGCCAGTATACACTACTACTAGTATTTCACTACTTAAAACAAATCAGCATATTTGAAAAATTATAATGCAGTGCAATACTGAAAATATATGCAGAAATGAACATAATTACGTAAATATGGATACTCACAAGTCGCTCAATCGCCTGATGTGCGAAATGCGATTATAACAATAATATTTATTTCCTCTACATAGTAACCCTATGTGGAGGGATTTTATTTTCTGCACATCCCATGCATATTTGCATTATATGTGCATTTTGTCAAAATTCTAACATTTTTTATATAATAATATATATACATATTAAATGTAAATAAGATTATAAAAATTAAACTTGATAAAATAAACAAAAAATATTAAATAGTACAATTAAATAACCAATAAAAATTACATAATATTAATTTTATATTATTTTTTCCTCTCTCAGCTTAAGGATATTTCTTTTAATAAATGTATATGTTTTGAAAATAAAATATCAGGACTAATAGGCCATCCGGGAATAAAAGTCTTTAACTGTCTTCGTATGTTTTGAGTCAGTCTACATTCATAAATAAGTTGGGTGAATCTCTGTTCAGTGTAACTGTCGCATTTACAAGTATTTGAGTCAGTAAGTTTGAATCTGTATAAGTAAGAGTTTGTATTACCGTGTCCTGTTAGTATTTGTGTGAGATAAAATGTATGTTGGGATAGTGGGATATTGGTTTTTAAAACTGGTATATATAATTTTAGGTGTGATCATAAGAATAATATATAAGAATAAATAAATAAATAAAATAAGCTGTCATTACTTTTCACGCGATTGGCTTATTAAGTTTACTAAGTATTCGACTGCAATTTTAAGTCTTGTTAACAAAGGGATCTTTTTTTTCGTATTTCCTCTACATAGTAACCCTATGTGGAGGGATTTTATTTTTCTGCACATCCCATGCATATTTGCATTATATGTGCATTTTGTCAAAATTTTAACAATTTTTTTTATAATAATGTACATACTTATTAAAAAATGCAAATAAGCTTATGAAAATTAAACAACAAAGTCCGTCACGCAGGGGCTGCGTAAACTAAGCAGATTTCCCTCGTGAAGTTTAGTAATAGATAAATATACATACTGGTAACATAACAACACCGTGAATAAATTCAAACGGAAATAAGAAATGTTTCATCCAATTTCAATAACCTGCCGACAGGAAGCGTTAGGTTAGAAATGTAAACAAACGGGTCGGCCCGCCTCACGCCGGAAAGAAAAACAATAAATGAAATATATCAGAATATAACACATTAATTTTATTGAGAACTATTTACTATATCTAGTACTATAATTAATAATGAGTCAGAATAATTGTTATCTCAATCAATAAAATTTTAGTAGTCCAAAACGTTAAGGGGGGGGGGGTCACCAGGACATATTTGCATGTATCTCGTATAATAAAGGTCTCTTGAATACAATTTTTGGTATTTAAACATCCAATAATGTGATTTATTATGTAGCAGAGTATTGTTTACGTAACATGAGTAGAAGTGGCGGTTTGCTGAAAACTGAAAAATGCAAATATCTCGGTTAATATTCAAGATAGAGAATAAACGCATATAACAATATTTATAGTAAATTTAATTTGCAATAAGATTTATTCTATACAATTTTTCGATCCGATGCATAATAACGGAGATATTTCGAATTTTCGAAAATCCCCCCTCTGGTCCGATTTCAGCCATTAACGAACTTGATCTGTCTTTTTACATAAAACAGTTAAATATCGGGTTTTGTAACGATCAAACAAAAATTGCGACCGCTAGAGCGTTAACAGACAAATATATATTTATATATATATATATATATATATATATATATATATATATATATATATATATATATATATAATTTTGAACGGACCTCATTTTCGTCATCTCCTGGGTAGGATCGATGGGCATTTGAAGAAATTTTTCGAAAATCGCGGCATGAGTACGACCTCAATAGCTGATTTCCCTTAAGGGAAATCTACTAATAAACATTAAATAGAATGAATACAACTCAGGAATACAATTAAATACCCATTAAATAAATTACATAAGATTAATATTATATTATCCTCTCCTCTCTCAGCTTAAGAATATCATTGGCTATTGCTTTTAATAAATTGATGTGTTTTGAAAATAAAATATCAGGACTGATAGGCCATTAGAGAATATGAGTCTTTAACTGTCTTTAGTCAGTCTACAGAAGGATCTTATACAGAAAGAAATAAAGAATGCGCTTTGAAGAAATCTCGATCAGTTAGTTGACCTCACGGATCGAATGCAGCATTAATGAAATCGCTATGCGTGTTTAAGTCTGACGAGTTGCGCCCGCTAAATATATTTTGACGAGTTATTAAACATGTATGCCGTCTAATGTCACGAACGTTCCCTATCTATTTTTATAAATGTTCATTACCCCGATGGACGTGATAGGTTAGGTTTAGCAAAGAGGAATGAAATTACACTAATGGAAGTAAAGCGAGGGCCGTAAGACCGCAGAAAGCTTTAATAAGTTAGCGGTCGGTTCATTCCGCGGAGTGGATTGGCAGAATTCCCTGTTTAAGCCCCTTCACTAAGTCCCCGTTCCTTGTCTAAGTCGTTCCTTGTCTCTCCCCATCGCAGTCCTAAAACCATCACTAATTCTTCTCCCTTCATAATGAACTTAATCTACAAAGATGTCAGATTATTCATTTGTTATGAGGCATGCTTGGATTGGAACGTAACTAGATTTTATCAATTAATCATATCAAATTTTATATCTCTGTTTTAACAAACCTACATTAATTGCTTTTCCTCCAGGAGTCTTGCTTCGTTGTTTTCCTTCAAACTGAAACTGTACTGAAGCTTGTCCTGTTGTGAAATGCAATTGAAGCGATTTTAAGCACCAAATCAATGTTAAATATTAACATCCACTTTTTCCTACTATGACTAATTTCATTTTAGCAGATTTCCCTTAAGGGAAATCAGCTATTGAGGTCGTACTCATGACGCGATTTTCGAAAAATTTCTTCAAATGCCCATCGATCCTACCCAGGAGATGACGAAAATGAGGTCCGTTCAAAACTATATATATATATATTTGTCTGTTAACGCTCTAGCGGTCGCAATTCTTGTTTGATCTTTACCAAACTCGGAATTTAATCGTTTTATGTAAAAAGGAAGATCAAATTCGTTAACGGCTGAAATCGGACAGGAGGGAGGGGGGGTTTAGAGGGGAGGATTTTTAAAAATTCGAAATATCTCCGTTACTATAGGTCGGATCGAAAACTTGTATAAAACCAATCTTATTGCAAATTAAATGCACTTTAAATATTGCTATATACATTAATTCACTATCTTAAATATTAACCGAGATATTTGCATTTTTCAGTTTTCACCCATCAGAAAACCGCCACTTCTACTTATGTTACTTAAACAATACTCTGCTACATCATAAATCACATTATTCGAAGTTTAAATACCAAAAATTGTATTCAAGAGACCTTTATTATACGAGATACAAGCAAATATGTCCTGGAGACTCCCCCCCCCCCCGTCTTAAGGTTTTGGACTACTTAAATTTGAATGATTGAGATAACAATTATTCTGACTCATTATTATTTTCAGTACTATATATAGTAAATAGGTCTCAATAAAATTACATAAGATCTTATTTAGTAATTGCTGAAATCGGAGGTGGAGCGGGTGTTCAGTCGAATGTACGACATTCTAAATATTTCGCTTCCTGTCGGTCGGATTATTGAAATGTTATAACACCAATATATGAATATTATTTGCATTTTTATTTAATCTGGGCGGCTAACGGACAAAGTGTCTTTTCTGCCAAAAGCTAGTTCGGCCGTTTCATTAACTCGCTCTCGTGAAATGTCTCTATTGCAAAACTTCACGTGGGAAATCTGCTTAGTTTACGCAGCCCCTGCGTGACGTACTTTTTATATTCTTTTCTATATTTACACAGTTGCAATGTGTTATGCAGTTCTTTGATCCAATGTGGCAATAATCGCGAACGATTTCTTTTCCCGGCGATTAAGGCAAGCTCTAAAACGAAAAGCAATTTTTCACTAGGAATTAAAATGAAAAAAAAAAAATAATAATAAACTCCGAGAAGCCTCTTTCAATGGTTGAAAAATGTGGACGAAAGTATGTCTCTTTAAGAATGTCCTTAATGAACAAACTTGGCCTGGCTCATTCCTGCTTTTAGTTCCCTCTCTCTCTCCCTCTCTCTCTCTCTCCCTCTCTCTCTCTCTCTCTCTCTCTCTCTCTCTCTCTCGCATTTTCTCTCTCTTTCTCTACCCCTTCCCTCTAAATCCGTTTGTCGGTCTCCCTCTTTCTCTCTCAAAGCTCTCATTGCCTGCGACCACATCCAAACCCAGCATCTCCGAATCTCTCAACCCCCCTCCCCCCATAGTTCTCTAACCGCAATCATCGCTCTTTTTGATCTTAATTAAGTTCTCACTCCCGATTGTTTGAGCTTAATTCAGGCAGGAGACAGCAAAATCTAGTCCCTATTGCCCTGCTCTAAAACTAAACAGAAAACTCTTTATTGGAACTACTTCATGCGAAAGCTCTGCCGACTCCAAGGTATAGAGTGAACAATTAGCCTGTGCAAGGAAGTCACGAACCTTTGGAATACTATGATCCATAAAGACGTTAATCTCTTCCAAGCCTTCTCATAATACAACAATTGTAGACCATTAACATTACAACAAGATCGGTTCTATAATATTTTACGATCCAACTCATAAAGAGATATTTCAGTTTTCCGTCTATAACCCCCCTCCCCGTAGTCTGATTTCTGATGTTAATGAACTTCATCTTAAGTTTTACATGGAACGCTTATCCAGTGTGTCCAAAGTTCCCGTGCCACCCCATCCATAAAATCTCCAATTGTGTTAATAACAAGGCAGAGACTTGGTGTGCCATAATCAAGAAGACCCTTGACGAATGCTTTTCATTTAAAAATATAGAATTTGTCTTGGAGATGAGAATCACAAATGGGTTACACCAGCACGTAGGAAACGTACTTAGGTTAAGCAGCACCTTCGTGACGGACTTATATTTATTTACAAATTCAATTCAATGTTCCTCCCTCATTGGGACGTGTTGTGAATAGTAAGTGCTATTCTAGTTTAAAATAAGACGTCCCCTGATATATTACCTCATTTTGAAGAGGACAACCCGTGGATTTATGTTAGTCGTGATAGTGAGAAAGTAAGTTGAATAGATTATAATTAAGTCCTTTGCCCGGATTAAATGAGAAACGTTTGATTTAATCAGCTGAGTTAATTAATTACCGTGCAGTCTCAGCGATAACCTTTCTCCTTGCTCAGGACAATATTTGACAGATCTCTCTGTGTAACTAATTTACCCTGAACAGTTTTAACGAATCAAAAGACAGTTATACTCCAAGTAACCGATGAAAACTAATTTAATTCATTACTTTAGGCAACTTTGCATAATATAAAATGAATTTCAAAAACTTAGTCATAATTAAATATGCATTCTTAAATTAAAAGTCGTCGAGTAAGTAGTGAGATCTGTTCTTACATGGCCGGAGTGAGTTAGAAGTGTTCAGATAGCTTGAACTCTAGAACGTCCACTTCTAATAGTATGTCTTACTTAATAATGGGGAGGGGCGAGGGGGGGGGGGGGGGGGGGGTACAGTGATTATTATTTTCCTGTATAAATTTATGTATATATATATATAAGAATATATATATATATATATCTATATATATATAGAAAGAAACGGCTAAAAACAGACTATAGAACATCTCATCTACACTTGCACACACTGACGACAAAGTAAGAAACTCCAGCAAAACCTTCTCAAGAACAATGAACACATAGCCAAATAGATCAATTCCATTTTTAACAGCGGACTTTGATCAAAAGATGTTCTTTAAAAAATATCCATTTTTATTTAGGAAATTTTCTAAAAGTATAATACAAACAGCGGACTTTGAGAATGTTTCATTTAAAAAACAATATGGTATGTCGCTTCCATACCATCGAGAATTACGCAATATAATAAAGTAGCATAACTTTCTGAATAAAAGTCCAATTCATAATTATTTAGGTGTTCCACTTAGACTTTACTTTAGCGTTTTTAAATTTTTTCCACCATTTTGATTGATTGTCCCTTTCATTATATATTTGATTTTTTTTCAAACAAAAAGATGTCTGAATATAATCTTTCTTGTATACAAAATCGTTATGTATTATGAACATAACATGTCATATACTACAATACATGTAGTAAGTAATCTCCAATTATGCATGGGTAATGTACAAAGGAAAATAATATAAATAAATAAATATATATACATACACATATATATATATATATATATATATAGAGAGAGAGAGATAGAGAGAAAAGGAGAGAGAAGAGAGGGAAGGAGGGAGGGAGAGAGGAGGAAGGAGGGAGGGAGAGAGGGAGGGAGAGAGGGAGAATGGGAGGGAGGGAGAGAGGGAGGGAGGAGAGAGAGAGAGAGAGAGAGAGAGGAGAGAGAGAGAGAGAGAGAGAGAGAGAGAGAGAGAGAGAGAGAAGAGAGAGAGAGAGATGAGAGAGAGGAGAGAGGGGGAGTGGAGAGAGAGAGAGAGTTAAGGCTCTAGAGGTGGACTTTTTGATTTAATCTTTAGGCAGGATTCTATGTTTATATACAATAATATGTAAAATATCAAGTTCAGTAATCGCCGAAATCCCGACAACTGTGTCGAAAATGCAAAATAAACTTTGTTTATTTAAACACGTCGGAGCGACAAAAATTGTATAAAAAATCAATCTATTTCAAATGTAATGTTCTATAAGATGTTTTTATATTACATTTTTTCTCTATATTGAATATTTAACACAAGAAGTATTCATTTTTTAGTTTTTGGCCATCAGTAACCCCTGACTACCCATGCCATATGAATAATAACCTCTTATATCACGAACCATTCCAATGGTGAATACGAAATATGGAAACAGGTCTCATAACACGAAGTCTTCCCACCAATGTATTTATTGACGCACTGCGTAGTAGTGGCCCCAAAGCCGTGGCGTAAACGTCAATTATACAGAGAAGCACCTGATGATGGCACGTTAGTGCCGAAAGGACTTGTGCGTCAATAAATAAATTAGTGGGAAGACTTCGTGTTATTGAGACCTGTTTCCCGGATCTGCACTCCCACATCCACCAACATACGAATTATGAATACCAAATATCGTTTCTTAGCAGTTTTACTTTACAAGTATTATGTGATGATATTGTCATAAATTAAGATGTTTATTTTATATAATATAATCAATATTTAAACGTTCCAGACAAGACTAAAGATCATATTTGTTATTGGCTGAAATCGGCACTGGATAGCGGCAGTTAAGAGAGGGGGATTAGAAGACTTAAAATTTTTCCATTATTATGAGTCAAAAATTTTATAGACCCAAAATTCTTATATTATTAATGTCCTATGATTGTTTCTCTATGCAATTTTTCGTAACTCAATTATTAAGGTAGTTATTCATACTTTCTTGTTACTTTTTTACATATAAAGCTGCGTACTTTTCTCCAGTTAATGTAGTTTCAGTTTCAAATGTTAGAAGTAACTAGTTTCCCAAATCAGTTCATTCCGAATCATAAAATGGGGGAACACTTGCTCACTGGAAGAATTGGAGTTCCACCCAAGAATAAATAACAAAAACTTTTTCATCAATTTATTTTAATTTATTATTAAAAGTAATAATTAAATTCAAATGAATAAATTTAATCCTACCATTATTTTGGTAAATAAGAGATTTTAAATTTTTTTTTTGTTTTTTTCTGAAATGATAAATATGCACCGTCAGCTGTTCATTTGCAAAACAAATTGATAAAATGAAGAAAATAGGTAAAGATAAAAAATGTTAATTACATACTCATTACTTCAATTGCAAATAATTATTAATTCATTTAGCAATTTATGTAAAATCAGTTGTCCGTTGTCAAGAGACGGTTTGAAATGATAACAGTGCTTTGAATAAATATTTGTAGCTCATGGTGATTGGGGTCGGAGAGCTAATGTGTTTGTATTTCACTCTGAATCAATTTGCTGAATTAATTGGGCTAAATATTAATTTCTCTCGAAAAACCAATGAACACAAGTTTACTTTATTGAGCAAATGTTATTAGGGCTGCATTGTTCTGAACAGATTACTGCGAATTCTCCGGTTTGCAAAGGATTATCGGCCCGAATTTAAAACCTCTCCGGCCTTAAATCGTTTCATTAGTCAGACCATTGCTCATCATTAATCATTCAGAGAGAACAACCTGGATTTGACTGTATACAACCCGATACAACTCCAACGACGATCAATATTGCTCAAAAATTCCAAAAATAATATACTTTTTTTTAAGAAATCCCTTGAGCTCATGAAAATCTTCAAATGTTGGTCTAGAATATGGAAATGTTAGCTTATTTTTTTTTTAATTTATTTATGTTTTCCTTTACATACTGCCCATGTGCAAAGGGGGCTTGTTTTCTACATGTACCATACATTATTTGTATATAAAATGTACGTAAAAAAGAAAGAAAAGGGTGGTAACCTGTAGATAACCCGTCCCAATTAGCCTAAGTTACAAAAAGTGGACGTTAATAAATAATAATAATAAATGTACGTAAAAGTGGAATCTATTAATATTTTTTATACATTAAACTAGTTGAATTTAGCATTTTATGTATACAAAGAAAATGATAATAAACAAAATAGATGTAAATAAGCATAGAATAAAACAACTTCATCTGAAAGATATAAATCAAAATAAAATTGAGCTAATAATTAGCATGGCAGGTATTTGGTAATCTATGCTTCCATTTAGATTTAATTTTAAAAATGATTATAAATGCAGGATGTATTGTTATAAATCATCTGTAAAAATATGAGGGTTATTCAAATATCTATTTATATATGTTACGGTGAAAGAGAGAGAGAGAGAGGGAGAGAGAGAGAGAGAGAGAGAGAGAGAGAGAGAGAGAGAGAGAGAGAGAGAGAGAGAGAGAGAGAGAGAGAGAGGGAGAGAGAGAGAGAGAGAGAGAGAGAGAGAGAGGAGAAAGAGAGAGGGGGGAGAGAGAGAGAGGAGGAGAGAGGGGGGGGGAGAGAGAGAGAGAGAGAGAGAGAGAGGAGAGAGAGAGAGGGAGAGAGGGGGAGAAGAGAACGAGGAGAGAGAGAGGAGAGAGAGGGGAGAGAGGAGGAGAGAGAGAGAGAGAGAGAGAGTGAGAGAGAGGAGAGAGAGAGGGGGGAGAGAGAGAGAGAGATAGAGAGGAGAGAGAGAGAGAGGAGAGAGAGAGGGGAGAGAAAAGGTGTAGAGAGAGAGAGAGAGAGAGAGATGAGAGAGAGAGAGAGAGAGAGAGAGAGAGAGAGAGGAGAGAGAGAGAGAGAGAGAGAGAGAGGGGGGGGGAGAGGAGAGGAGGGGAGAGAGAGAGAGGGGGGGGGGAGAGAGGGGGGGGGAGAGGGGAGAGAGAGAGAGAGACATCGAGGAGAGAGAGAGAGAGAGTAGGAGAGAGAGAGAGAGAGAGAGAGAGGGAGAGGGAGAGAGAGAGAGAGAGAGAGAGAGAGAGAGAGAGAGAGAGAGAGAGAGAGAGATCCTACGTGTTGATGCAGTTATGCTCTAATTCAAATGAGCAGTTATGTATAAATAAATTGATTAGTAAAATTTGGAGACAATTTACCTTCCTGTCACAATTAACACATTAGAGTTATTTCATTTGAATTGTATTAGACATTAGGTCTGTATCGGAAAACGCCTGCAGATAATTGTCAAATTTGTCGTTCAGTGACATTAACGATGCAGGTCGATATTATTACTTCTTTCAAATTGCATTTATTTTTTCTTATGTAATTATATTTTTTAAACGAAGTCAGTTATGTAAATAATCTTCACTAAAGCGTTGAACTTGCTATTAACATTTTAATGTGTCTCTGCCTCTTTTTTAGAAATAAGGATTAGTTTAATTCCGACGTAAATTAATAAGAGTTGTAAAAGTTAATGGGCATTGTAGTACTAGGGTTACTGTAGACAAAGCAATTATATCGAATTTGATTTTGTAAATCCTTAAAGAAATTCCAACTACCCACGCTGGAATCGAACCTACAAAACCTACCCTTTACATTTTCTAGTATGCATTGTACAGACCTTGTATATGATATGTCTTAGATAATAATAACGTTATACGAAGTAAACTAAAGGTGTATTATGGTAATTCTACATATTAATATTCCTGTATGCGCACCGGAACAGAGGAATATATCATTAATGAAGTAGCTGATCTTGCCTACAACAGATACCCGTCTTTCTCAATAAAATATCTCATACATAAGTATCAACCCCGACGCAAAATAATACAAAATCTTGCGAATAAACTACCTCTTAATTATCATTTGGATAATATGAAAATCTTAATTTTAAAATAGACTAGTGTTAAGAAAACCAATTTATAAATATAATTGGAGTAGGTCTTTTTTTTCTAGATGAAAAAACGGATGTATTTCGCAAAACGCCTGCAGAATGCGTATTCAGTAATTATGGTTACTTTTATGAAGTAGATCCATATGTTTGGGAAATTTCATTCTTCGTCCATAATTACTGATAATAGTTATTTTCATCACAAGTACAGAAACTGAGTGTTTCGATACGAGGTCTATTTTTACGAGCGAGGCGAAGCCGAGCTTGGAAAACAGACCGAGTACCGAAAAGACAGTTTCCGTACGAATAATGAAAATTACTTTTCATTATACTGTACAACAACCTCAAGAAATTACTCAAATTAATTAAGCCAAACAGGTTTATTTTTATGGTAGTTATGAAACATATGTCAGAACAACAAGGTTACAAATTACATCTTTATATTGATATTAATTGTGCAATTATTATTGCCGCTAATGTTAAACACTTTAGGGGTATGTACGGCTTGTTGATTACCAAATTATTGGTTGATGTCGATTCAACAGCATCGATTTCTTCATTAAGATAGTCATCTATTGTGACAACTATAACAATTATTTAGTCAATGTTTAGTAACACAGGTTACGAAGAGTTAAATGAAAAAATTAGGAATATTACAAATACATGTGTTTGATTCCCGCCAAATTTTACCGTCCTAGTTCGGAAACTCTTAGTTTCCCTACGCAGATCATGCATAGAAAACACATGTTTTCTAGTCAGATTAATGAAAAGAATATTTTTAGCAGATTTCCCTAGCTATTGAGGTCGTACTCATGACGCGATTTTCGAAAATTTTCTTCAAATGTCCATCGATCCTACCCAGGAGATGACGAGAATGACGTCCGTTCAAAATTATATATATATATATATATATATAATTGTCTGTTAACACTCTAGCGGTGACAATTTTTGTTTGATCGTCACCAAACTCGGTATTTAATCGTTTTATGTAAAAAGAAAGATCAAGTTCGTTAACTGCTGAAATCGGACCAGTGGGAGGGGGGGGGTTTAGAGGGGGGATTTTTGAAAATTCAAAATATCTCCGTTATTGTACGTCGGATCAAAAAATTGTATAGAACCAATCTTATTGCAAATTAAATTTACTATGATAAATATATATATATATATATATATATATATATATATATATACACACACACACACACATATATATATATATATATATATATATATATATATATAGTGTTATATAACATTTATTCTCTATCTTGAATATTAACCGAGATATTTTTATTTTATTAAGAATGTGTATTGTCGTGTTTCCGGATTAGTTCGGCCATTTCCGTAACTGTTCGGCACTCGTGTAACCTAACCTTTCCCAGTTCTTGCTTTCTAAGTTTTTACTTTGTGGGATGTATGCGACTTTATGGGATACGTTCTTTTCATGCCCCCCCCCACCATATCCCCCCCCATATATGGTGTTGTGTTACCGGTCTGTAGATTTCTCTATTGTAAAACTTCACGTGGGAAATCTGCTTAGTTTACGCAGCCCCTGCGTGACGGACTTTTTTCAATCAAGTGAACACATGAGGAGTGGAGATTATATTTTTAGGTCCGTACGGAGTAAGAAAATTATACTTACATCCACATTATGTGATAAAGGGCATTCGATGAAGCCAAAGATAAAAGGAAAAATAACGTGAACGCTATAACAAAGGATGCAAGAAAGGGGTGCGTCTTTTGTTGAGAACATGTCAGAGAGGTGTCATATCTAATTTACAACTGGTGCTCAAAGCTAGAGGGTGGAATCACTTTTGTCTTCAGTCAAACGAAGAAATAAAAAGGAAAGTGGAACGAGTAAATGTCTGTTAGATTCACGTTTATGCGAATTTATTTGGATGAGAAGGTTAAAGAAAGAATGTTTATTTGGTTCGATATTATAAAATATTGCTGATTTTGTCCACAAATTTGATTCAAATTATTATTATTAGTTATTTATAAATAAGTATACACATGTTTCGTATGAGTACAAAAATGAAAATAATACAATCGGGAAACGTTTTTGAATGCTGCACGGAATTTAAATCGGACGGATTAAAGCATTTATTATTGCAATGCTCGGAATACAGGTATCATAGACAGTAATACTTGAAAAAGTTGATAGCCACAAGTTTTGGCTTAATGTCTACATTAATTAAACACTTATTAAACAATTTAATATTGATACGTCCAACAAAGTCAATTTAAACGAAGCAGAAAATAAATGAATTAATGTAAATATATATATGATGTATAAATCGTATTCGTCAGATTATTATTATTTATTAACGTCCACTTTTTGCAACTCAGGCTAATTGGGACGGGTTATCTACAGGTTACCATCCTTTTCTAGCCAGGGTGGGATTTAGGAGGTTATTAAATGAATTTCGTCACTAAACTTAAGCAGGTATTCATCAGATTAATATTTATAAAGAATTTTAGTTTAAGTAATACCTTAACATATTTATTTAAAATGATAAAAATGTATTATTTTTACGTAAGTAGTATATCAACCTAATGTCATTAGCTCTTGTATATTTTCTGTGTATATTATTAGTAACATTTCTAAATGGGCCAGACTGAGGATAAAGTTTGTATATATTAGCTAATATTATCAATCTATCTATGTTTTGTATGAGACTTGTATTTAATAGCATAAATAACATTGTGATTTAATAATCGTCTTTAACTACAGATTCTAGAGGAGTTAATTTAAATTATAAAGTGATTTTTTTTTTTTATAATTTAAAAATCGTCTTTAACTATAAATTCTACAAGTGTTATTTTATTTATTAATTTGTTTGGTTTATGCCCCACAGTGATTTTATTTTCATCATGATTTGATAATCGTCTATAATTATAGATTCTAGAAGTGTTTTTTTAAATAACAAAGTGCTTTTGTTTTTATTATAATTTAATAAACGTCATTAATTATAAATCCTAGAAGTTTTATTTTAAATCACAAAGTGATTTTATATTCATCATGATTTGATAATCGTCTTTAATTATAAATTCTAGAAGTATTATTTTAAATAACAAAGTGATTTTCTTTTTATAATGATTTAATAATCGTCTTTAACTATAAATTCTAGAAGTGATATTTTAAATAATGAAGTGATATTTTAAATAATGAAGTGATATTATTTTTATAATGGTTTAATAATCGTCTTTAACTATAAATTCTAGAAGTGTTATTTCAAATAATGAAGTGATTTTTTTTTATAATGATTTAATTACCCCATATAACTATAAATTCTAGAAGTATTATTTCAAATCTAAAGTGATTTTCTTTTTATAATGATTTCTTAATCGTCTTTAACTATAAATTCTAGAAGTATCATTTCAAATAATAAAGTGATTTTCTTTTTATAATGATTTAATAATCGTTTTTAATTATAAATTCTAGAAGTGGTATTTTAAATTACGAAGTTATTTTATTCTTATTCTGACCGAATAATAGTTTTTAAAGGAGTGGCCTCCCGTTAATCGATAAGTACCAGTTATACACATAAGGATCACTAAGAAGGCCTACTGTTTTTTAATATAATGCAGAGTGCACTTTCGGAGTCAACGCTACATCCTCAGTGCCTGCTGACAAACACAAACCTCGAGTTAATTTAACATTCACAGCATAGCCAAAAGCAAAATAAACAACAGTCATAAAAACAAACACAAAATAAAGAGTAAAAACAATGGAAATTCTTAAAACTAGTCAACTAATAAAAATATATAATCTAATAACTAGTCAACAACTAAAAATTAAAGCCAAAACAATAAAAAATCTAATAACAAGTCAACTAATAAAAGTTAAAGAAGCAAACAACGATAAGCATATGTCAAAACTATAAATAAAATTAAAAAACCTACACAAATTACAGATGTATATAGAAAACATATCACAGTGGGTGTGAACCTCTAAAAAAACGACCCAGAGGAACAGTAGGAGACATCTAAAAAATAAACAAACCCCATACTAATAATAGAGAGAAGATGTAGGAGGTACCTGATTAAAGCTGCGTTGCCTGGACCACGACTGCCGGGCGACTGAACCTCTGCCCCCGTAGAGAAGACAGGGCCCCGTCACCGACATGTCGCAGCCTTGCCACCTCCTCCTTCTTATTAATATTCCCATCTCCATTCGCCTGTCTGTCCAGCCTTATATGCAGCCCCTCAGCCGTATTTAATCTTTTGCCCTTCTTCTCCTCATACAGCAATAGATATTTTATGGTGGACCTGTCATGGCCCTCTTTTCTGGCGTGTGCGGAAAACTTAGTGTCGCGAGTGATGTGCTCCTTAAGACGCGTCCGTATCTTTCTACCACTTTGCCCCACATAAGAGGCATCCTATACACGCCAGATCTATCCAGGGGGTCCACATAGTCCTTAAAACGGGGCAAACAATTTTTTTTTTTCAGGGACCGCTTGCTCCTGTAGGCAGTAGCCAATCCAATTTTCTTCAACCTGGATCCAGTCTTTTCTGAAACCGGGCCCAAGTACGGGATGGAGACAGGGAACGACTTATTTTTCTTCTTTTTGGCCCGCTCTTCAACCGTGGCATCCTCCAGCTCCTTGGCTAGCTTCCTCTTCAATCGGCGTTGGATAAGCCTGTCCACCAACTGTTCCTCGTACCCGTTTGCTTTAGCAATATGCTTAATGCAGACCACTTCCTTGGCGTAATTTTCTTGCGCTAGTGGGGTACTAATCAGCCTCTCCACTAAATAAAGCAATCCTGCCATCTTGTATCTTGGGTGAAGAAATGAATCGGCAGGTATTAATAAGTCGGTGGATGAGGCCTTCCTATAGATACCGAATTGAGGTAATGAGAATTTCATTTAATAACATAAATAAAATATATCTAGTAATCTGGAGGCGTTTTCTGAAACAAACCCTAGATGTTATATATAAACTTAACTCTGGAAGACTATAATTAATTAATTAATCCCAAGTATTAGTATTCTAAAAATATCTCCCTTTTCACAAATAACCCTCACGGAAAAAGGATTTCATTAAAATTTTCCTTTTCAATATGGATCCTCTGTTCTCAAGTGCTCATTGAATTCCCGGAGCATTATGAAAGGAAAATAAGGCAGAATACGCGCCGCCATATTTAATGACAGTGAATAATTATTTTCTAGAGATTCCTCATTATAATATCTATTTCGATACCCGTATCACAATCCTGCTTCTTTTATATCTGGCATTGTGCTGCTCAGTGTAGGCACTTCAGCTCTCTCTCGCTCTGTGGACCACTCTTTCAATTAAAATTATATTAGTAGACTTCCTCAAATACATATTTTTCTTAATTAATTAAAGTATTTCTTCATTTTCCATATATACTTCATAATTTTTTTAAATTATTTTTTTATCCTTCTCTCCCCCCCCTCGCTGTACCTTTTGCCAACCCCATACCAGCGGTTCACCCAAATTTATAATCTTTACATTTTTAATTCGATCTACCAACCAATTTATCCCTGACACACCAACACCCACATAGTTTATCCTTTTGAGCTCCTTAGACCTTCTCGCAGCCATTTGCTGCATATTTAGCCGAAAGTTTCAAATGGGCAATTCATTATAATTAATTGTAAAACACGAATGAAAGAATGTATTACCTAATAAGGATTAATATTGGTAACGAAAGGCCTTATCCAATTGTATTTATCATTTGTTTTTCCTAACAAAAGCCTATTTTAGAATTAAGATTTTCATATTTAACAATGTGGATAAAAACTAGTAAAAGCAAATACTAGGGATTTCTTAAGTAAATGCTACGTTTTATGTGAATAAACACACTAGCACTTGCTAGGGGTAGTAAGTTCTAGAGTTTTCCCGGACGAGTAGTAAATGCTTAAAAAATGGTCCAAATGATTATTAAATAGTTATTTATTATACAAGTGACAAAAGTAGATCATTTTACAACTCGAGTGAAACGTTTACCCACACGAGCGAAGCGAGTGTGGTAATTTCATGATTGTTGTAAATTCTACTTTCGTCACGAGTGTAATATTAATTTTTTTTCTGTAATCGTGTAATACATGATCAGATCTAACCAGAATACGAACAAACTTAGGATGTTGTGAAGATTATGGTATGTTGTTGGTAGGTTATAAGCATGGTTGTGAAAGGTTATAAGCATAGTTATAAAACAACTAGTGATGATTGTGAAGTAGTGCAGTTATAAACAAGTGCAGGTTATAAACAAGGAAGGTAATTATTATTATATTTAAATTTTAAAATATATTGATTATTTCCACCAATAATTCATTCATATTTCAATTTATTTTGTTAAAATAAATTCTTACAATGTTAAGAAATATTTAAAAGCATTTAATTTCCAACTTCAAATTATTTTTTGAATTAAATTAAAGTGATTACTTTCTTCACTCTATTGCAAAATGTTTCACTTTCTTCACTCATTTCAGTTTAGTAATGTTACCATTATTCAACGATTACAGAAAAAGGTAATTTATTTGTACAATTTTACATTATTTTGCTTGCGCGTTGTTACTTATATATATATATATCCTATCTAACCTACATATTACACATAAAACTATTTATATCCTATTTTACCTGTACATTATACATATAACCTATACATTTGTACTTGTATACCATGTGTATATGTATATATATATATATATATATATATATCGAAACTAAAGGACGTATTAGTTGATGATTGTTATCAGGGGTTGAATAGGGGGGGGGGGAGTTTCGAGGAGGGTAATTTTGATATTACGAATTTTTGCAAAATGTTATCGACTAATCTTGTTAAGCTATTGATGTCCTAAATATGTTGTTCTATACATTTTTTCGTAACTCAAGTATTAAGCTAGTTATTTGGACTTTCTTGTTCTCAGCATTCACTTACTTCTCCTCCAGAACCCTTTTATTCATAGGTGTTTTACATAGAAATAGAGAATCACAAGGGTCTTATATCAACAAGTGGGAAATCTGCTTAGATTACTCAGTCCCTGCGGGACAAACTTAATTTTTTAGCAATTTCCCTCAGCGGAAATCAGTTATTGAGGTTGTACTCATTCAACAATTTTCCTAAAAATTCCTGAAATGTTCATCGATCCTATCAGGAGATGATGAAAGAAAGGTCCTTTCAAAATTACATATAAGCTTGTCTGATGCCTCTCTAGTGGTCGCAATTCTTATTTGATCGTAATCAAAATCGAAATATAAACGTTTCATACAAAACTAAATGCCAAGTTAGCTAATGGCTTGAATCGAAAAAAATTGGAGGGAGAGTTTAGAGGGGGGAATTTCGAAAATTCAAAATATCTTGTTTATTATACATGGAATCAATAACATGTATTAAACCATTTTTAATGTAAATAAAATGTACCAAAAATATTGTTATATACATTTATTCTCTATCGTTAATAATAACGGAGATATTTTGGTTTTCTACTCTTCGGTTTTCAATAAACCCCCACTCCCAGAAATGCCATATTAACATTGAACTGTTATATCATGAACCACTTCATTCCAACACGTTATGTGATGAGGTCATCAATTAAGATTTTTCGTTCTTTACACGAAAATGTGTAGTTGGTTTTTATCATACTTAATATTTTTTAAAGTTTGGTTAATTAACAATAGCCAAAACATTTGGAAGAATATTAAACGAGTAGTTGACTACAAGATTTATTTTGGTTATATGCTAATTCCGAAATGGAAGTATTTATCTTTTATTTTTACCTTTTAGCAGATTTTCTTTAAGGGAAATCACCTAATTAGGTCGTACTGATGACGCGATAATCGAAAAATGTCCTCAAATGTCCATCGATCTTACCTAGAAGATGACGAAAATGAGGCTCTTTCAATATATATATATATATATATATATATATATGTCTATTATCGTTCTATCGGTCGTAATTTTTGTTTGATCGTTTACAAACTCGGTATTTAAACGATTTATCCAAAATTCATGAAGATCGTGCTCATTAATAGGTGAAATCGGACAAGAGGGAGGGGGTTTAGAGGGCGAGAATTTCGAAAAACCTTAATATCTCCGTTATTATGCGTCTTATCGAAATATTGTATGGAGATTATCTTATTGCAAATGTAATGTAAGCTGTTATTGTATAAAGCACTTTATTTGAAGCCTATATACCAAATATCCTTCGCATTGAACTTTTACGTCTTGAGATAAATGAATTGAAGCACGTGGGGACATCTGCTTAGTTAAAACAACCCCTGCGTGACGCACTTTATATTTTGTTTACGCTGTATTTTTAATAAATAAAATGGCGTAATTTAAAATGAATTGTTGAATGAGTTAATCATTTTTTCAGTTCTTAAAAAAATTCTCTAGAGGTATATATTTAATTCCGAGGGGAAGCATATAACTCTTCCCGCTGCCCCCTCTCCTGTTGTTTTGAAGAGAATGAGATCGATTTAACAATAAAAGATTCTATCTACCATGACCATTTATACCAGTATCTCATAAAGGTTTAATTCAACCACCCCTCCCCCTTTAGACAATACTCCCAAAGGGCGCCGGCTAAAGGCAGCCAGTATTATTGACAGACTAAAGGGCAAGCCTTTAGAAATAAATTCCAAAACAACAGGCCCTCTCCATTAGCTTAGCCTTGCTCTAAGCCAGGCCCGGGGAGTAAAAGTTCTGTTTATATGACACACAAGGACGAAGTCAAAGTTCAAAGCGTTTCTTGAGTGACCCTCGACGTCAGTAGTTGTAACTTTTCCAATCGATAACTGCTCACGAAGTATATTAATGACATGTCATATCGTTGTTCGCTAATGAATTTCTGAGCGTCAAAGCACTGTGGTCTTCTGGGGAAACTTTAAAACATTTAAGATGGAACATAATATCATCTGAAGTAAATTGATAAACTTCGCTGAAATATTGTCAGTTTATAAATGACAGAATGCATTCGAAAGTTAAATATCCTTCAACACAACCAAACTCATTAAACATCATTTTAATACAAGTTTTAGATGAGCATCTAAAATTTTAATGAAACTTAAAGACTATAAACAGCTGATTACCCCCACGGCAATTTTCAAGCAGTATCAATAAACATCTCTAGGCCATCTTAAATTTCAATTTTCATTTGAGGGGGAGTATAATAAAATTCCCATACGCAGGGGCTGCGTAAACTAAACAGACTTCCCACATGTGCCACGCATTTGCATTTATCTCAAAAAGTAAAAGACAATAAAAACAATATTTGGTATTTATGCTTCAAATAATGTGCTTCATTAACAGTTTATTGTTAATACGACATGTCTAAGAGGGAGGGTTTACTGAGGGATGAAGACTATAAAATGCAAATATCTCGGTTAATAATCAAGATAAAGAAAATATGTACACATATTAACGTTTATAGAACATTTTATTTTATTTATTTATTTAAATGATTTCCGCAACACCGGCCATTAACTCATAATTAAATCGTGCACGCAAAAAAATAATAGAAAAAAAAATAGAGGGAAACGTAAAAGGAGTGAACAAAGGTGGTATTTGATGAGATCATTGGAATACCATTTTTATAAGAAACCAACAGTATTGTATGGAAACATCAAGATTGTGATAATAATATAAATGAAAATATAAGATCGACTGGGGGGGGAGAAATAAATAAAAATAATAATAATAATAAAATAAAGAAAAGAGAAAAGCAAAGAAATTAATAAATTAAAAAATAGGAAAAAGAGAAAACCAAAAAAAATGAATAAATAAAAGAAAAGGGAAACTAAAAAATAAAATAATATATTTAAATAATAAAAATAAAAATAATGAACATTAGATTTGAAATAAGTTTGGTTCTACAAATTTTCGAATCGACTCATAAACACGAAGATTTTGAGAATTTTTAAAATTCCTCCCCTTTAAACCCTCTCTCTCTCTCTCTCACTCTCTCTCTCTCTCTTCTCTCTCTCTCCCTCTCTCTCTCTCTCTCTCTCTCTCTCTCTCACTCTCTCTCACTCTCTCTCTCTCTCTCACTCTCACTCACTCTCTCTCACTCACTCTCTCTCTCTCTCACTCACTCACTCACTCACACTCACTCACTCACTCACTCACTCACTCTCTCTCTCTCTCACTCACTCACTCACTCACTCACTCACTCACTCACTCACTCACACTCACTCACTCACACACACACACACTCACTCACTCACACACACTCACTCACTCACTCACACTCACTCACTCACACTCACTCACTCACTCACTCACTCACACTCACTCACTCACTCACTCACTCACACTCACTCACTCACTCACTCACTCTCTCACTCACTCACTCACTCACTCACTCACTCACTCACTCACTCACTCACTCACTCACTCACTCACTCACTCACTCACTCACTCACTCACACTCACTCACTCACTCACTCACTCACACTCACTCACTCACTCACACTCACTCACTCACTCACTCACTCACTCACACTCACTCACTCACTCACTCACACTCACTCACTCACTCACTCACTCACTCACTCACTCTCTCTCTCTCTCACTCACTCACTCACTCACTCACTCACTCACTCACTCACTCACACACACACACACACTCACTCACTCACTCACTCACTCACTCACTCACTCACTCACTCACTCACTCACTCACTCACTCACTCACTCACTCACTCACTCACTCACTCACTCACTCACTCACTCACTCACTCACTCACTCACTCACTCACTCACTCACTCACTCACTCACTCACTCACTCACTCACTCACTCACTCACTCACTCACTCACTCACTCACTCACTCACTCACTCACTCACTCACTCACTCACTCACTCACTCACTCACTCACTCACTCACTCACTCACTCACTCACTCACTCACTCACTCACTCACTCACTCACTCACTCACTCACTCACTCACTCACTCACTCACTAACTCACTCACTCAATCACTCACTCACACACTAACTCACTCACTCACTCACTCACTCACTCACTCACTCACTCACTTCACTCACTCACTCACTCACTCACTCACTCACTCACTCACTCACTCACTCACTCACTCACTCACTCACTCACTCACTCACTCACTCACTCACTCACTCACTCACTCACTCACTCACTCACTCACTCACTCACTCACTCACTCACTCACTCACTCACTCACTCACTCACTCACTCACTCACTCACTCACTCACTCACTCACTCACTCACTCACTCACTCACTCACTCACTCACTCACTCACTCACTCACTCACTCACTCACTCACACACTCCATCTCTCTCAATAATTTAACATAATTATTTATATCATTAATAGCGTAAATATGTCTCTTTCATTTTATACAGTATTCAGTGTATTTCCCTCTTAATTGATGCAATTAGTATTGTTCTATTCGCACTAAAAATAGCTTTGGTTTTTCCCCTCAATTTTACTCTTTTTTTCTGTTTCTTTTTACTACCCGTTCATTAAAAATTTCATATTTGTTGATTATTCAAGTAAAATTTCTTTTATATTTAAAAGTTCACTCTATTTCAGATCAAAACATTAAATAGGACCAATAGTATTGCAATTAAAATGTAATATAAATATTGTTATATACATTTATGCTCTATCTTGAATATTAACCGAGACTTTGGGATTTTTATTGAGTGTAACGGACGAGCACTGGTCCCTTCTATTCGTTCCAGCCGAAAGCTAGTTCAGCCATCTCCGTAATTGTTTGGCACTCGTATTGATATTTCTCGATTGTATAACTTTAAGTGGGAAATCTGCCGTGAATATTAACCCTCCGTCGGGCGCGTGTATCTCTCAGATACACATTTCTAGAAAAATATTTGCCACACCTCCTAGCATAGAGTGGTGTTGTAGTGCTTCGAGTTATGTGTTTTAGAGAACTCCCCCTCAAGGTATGTTGTGTCACTGTGTTTAACGGAGTCGTGTGTTTCACCTGTCATTAAATTGTATCTCCTAGATACCACGCGCCCGATCTCGTAAGTTTTTTTGAAATCTGTATTTCATAAATATGTACATCAATTAAGTTTCTCTTTATTAAATGGAATCAAATAAACCTATTATTCTATTATTTTGCTCAAACATAAGCTTTCAAAAGAACTTGTACAAGGATATATTGCACGACGCAGTGAGAATAGTAGACGTTTGCCAACCGAACTAAGGACAAAACTTTAAGACTACAGAGACTCATAAGAGTACACTAGCTCATTGGACCATACATTGAACTCAAGTACAGAACAGCATAAAAAAAGTCCCTCCACTACAACGAACAAAGAAAATGATGTGAACCAAGCAAAACTGAAAATAAATGTAGGTGTACTAATTACTTTTGTGAGATTTGCAAAAACAAAATTTGTTAACAACATGCTTTGTTCTAATTGTAATGCAGCTCTGCAAAAGAAATAACAATTAAACTGGTATTTTTAAAATTTGTTGATGATTTTCATTAAATCTTATCTAAAAGTGATTTCGTGCTACTTATTTTTGATTGAAGTTATATTAAGATATATTTTTATATTGTTCACAAACTGAAATGAAATATGTATAATAAAGGCATGTGCATTTAAACAATTCCTCTTGATATTTGTGTTTTTTAATTATATTTTAAAAATTATCGTCCACCGTTTCTTTATATTATAATACTTATCAATTTTAAAAATTATTTACTTCTTTCAAACAAATACTTCCTCTGTTATGGTTTCTAATCACACGCTGAACATTTTAGTACAAAATATATATTAAAAAACTGTATTTCCGTAAAAACGGTTGAGGTTGTATCTCTGAGATACACGCGCCCGATGGCGGAATATTCTTGACGCACCCGACCGAGGGTTAAGTGAATTAATACAAACGGTAATAAGAAATCTTTCCCCGCTGGTGGGAAGCGTCTCAAATATAAACAAACAGGTCTGCCAAAGGCTCGCCGGAAAGTAAAATAATAACTGAAACATATTAGAAGATAAGATATTCATTTTATTGAAAACTATGTACTATACCTAGTACAGGAATTTGTAACGAATCAGAATAATTTTTATCTCAAACAATCAAACTTTAATAGTCCAAGTATTTAAGACGAGGAGGGGAGGGTCACAAGAACGTATTTACATATATCTCGTATAATAAAGGTCTCTGGAAAACAAAATATGGTACTTAATCTACAAATAATGTGGTTTATTATATAACAATGTATTGTTTTTGTAACACGAGTAGAAGTGTGGGTTTACAGAAACCTGGAAACTGAAAAATGTGAATTTCTCAGTTAATATTCAAATTAGAAAATAAATTTCTATCACAATATTTATAGGACATTTAATTTGCAATAAGATTGATTCTATGCCTTAAGGGAATTATGCTATATATATATATATATATATATATATATATATATATAAATTTATATTTTTATTTATATACATATAGATGCACATATATTCATTCTCAGTAGTCTTAAGTAATACATTCAAAAATATTTCAATTTAAACGATCTACTGAAAGAAGCAGTTAACAAAAATACAGAAATTAAATACTTTAATCATATATTCCACAATCTTAAAATTTTAAATTATGACGACAAGTTATCGAGTTCATGGTTGGGCGTTAAAATAATCGGTCTATAGCCATCTGACTTAACCTGCTTCGGGAATCTCAGTTTCAACAACCTCCGCAGTGAGGAAGGAACTGCTTCAACGAAATTAAGGGGGGTCAAGAACTGTAAGTAAGGAATCAGTAATTAAATTTAATAAATAAGTCATTTTAGTATACACTTATTAAAGTGGTATGTAGCAATGGATTACGTTTGGGTTTTTTAAAAATTAATGTTACTATTTCTTGAAAAGGAAAGACAGTGCAGTGTCGTTAACTTCGCGAAGTAAAGGACAGTGCAGTGCCTTGTTTTTGTGAACTTCAGTGATAGAATGAATTATTGGACTGTGTAATCTGAAGAACAGTGAAGCTATCAGTGCATACTGTGATTAGTAATTAAGAATAATTAACCAAGTGTGTAGGGCATTGTTAAGTAAATTGTGCAGAGATAAAAACTGTGGTGAAGCTTCTGTGTATTTAATTTTTCAATCCAAAAGAACTCTATTAAACAACGTTTATTACTGGTTTTGTTATAAAAACGTTACAATATGTATATATTTAAACTTTGGCTTCTCTTAAAAAGAACCACTAATATTCTCTATTGACACAATTTTATTACTTCTGAAAGAGAACATTTATACAAATAGATTTTGTGTATGTGTGTGTGTGTGTGTGTGTGTGTGTGTGTGTACATTTGTTGATTCTTAGTATCTGAACGTTTTCAAATTCGAAAGAATACATTTTCTAACAGTCAGATCATTAAGTATTATACTAATTTCCATAATCTTTAAAGGCCTATAAATTTATAATACTCAGTTTTAATATATTTGACATACTTTGTTATTAATCTTAAGTACTGAAAGGATGCCATGCTTTAAGAATAATGAGAGGCTCGTCTCGTCCTTAAGGTGGAAATATTCCTGATCATAAATTATTTTTTCCTGCGAACATTAGGGAATGTTATTTTATATTTAAATATTTTTGAAATTGAATAAAGGCCGCCACGAAAATTTTATAAAACAGTATTTATAGAAAATTAAATTTGCAATAATATCGATTATATCATAATAATTAAGGTATTGAGAATTTTCGATTCTCCATTCTAAGACCCCCTCCTTATCATTTCAGTTCATAATGAGCTTGGCTTTTAGTTACGCGTGAAACACTCATATATGAATTTGGTTTCGAAAAAAATTGCTATAGCGTGAGAGGTAATTACCAAGTGTATCTATCTAATATGTTAAAATATTTAATTTCTCTGAGTTAAAATCCAATAGTTTTGGGGGTTTTCTAAACTCTAAAATAAAGAAATACATCAGCGATTGTGGTGGTACTAATTTTCGAAAACGTCCTCAAATGTCCATCGATCCTAACTCTATGAGATGTCGAAAATGAGGCCCGTTCAAAATTATACAGGGTTCCATCCCCCTAGAATTGCCAATGGTATTAATAAAAGGCTGAGACTTGGTGTGAATAAATGTGACCCTTGAAGAGTATTTTCAGCCCATATTTAACTTAATAACCTTCTCCAGTTCTTCTCCAGCGACCATACATAGATTTGGAATGTTATACCGTTTATGGCGGATTCTTGCAGAAAAGCGAATTCTAAAACGAGTTTATATCGGTGAATATATCGGTTTGGTGTATCATTTGGTTGTAAAATGCACAATCTTTATTACAGAAACAGTAAGTTTTAATGAAAAATTCTGAGATATAAAAGATGTAGCAACCAAAATTATGGTTGAAACAATTCCATGGGAAGAGGAATGAATTCTGTGTCCAAAATTAAAAAATAATACGGGGTGGGCGGGCAGTTGGGACACCCTGTATATATATATATATATATATATATATATATATATATATATATATATATTAGTCTGTTAACACTTTGGTGGTTGTAATTTTGGTTTGACCAAACCGGATATTTAAACTTTTTATATAAAAGTAAAGATCCTAACGTAGTAAGATTCTTAACGGCTGAAATCGGACAGGAGGGAGAGGTGGTATAAAAGGGGAACAATCGGAAATATGTAATCTTCCGTTTTATAAGTCGGATCGAAATAGTGTATTAAATAAATATTCTTGGGAATTAAATGTAATACAAATGTTGTTATTTGCGGTTTTCAGTACCGTGATTATTAACCCAGATGTTTGCATTTTAGCAGACTTCCCTAAAGGGCAATCAGCTATTGAGGTCGTACTCATGACAGAATTATCGAAATGTTTCTTCAAATGCCCATCGATCCTTCCTAGTAGATGACGAAAATGAAGTCCGTTCAAAACAGTGTATATATATATATATATATATATATATATATATATATATATATATATATATATATATATATATATATTGTCTGTTACCGCTCTAGCGGTCGCAATTTTTGTTTTATCGTTACCAAACTCGACACTTAGTCGTTTTATGTAAAAAGAAAGATCAAGTTCGTTAACGGCTGAAATCGGACTAGGGGAAGGAAGGTTTAGAGGAGGAGAATTCTGATAACTCGAAATATCTCCGTTACTATAAGTCAGATCGAAAATTGTATAGAACCAATCTTATTTCAAATTAAATTTACTATAAAAATTTTTATATACATTTATTCTCTATCTTGAATATAAACCGAGATATTTGCATTTTTCAGCATTCAGTAAACCCCAACTTCTACATTGTGATACATAAAAAATACTCTGTTATATAATGAACCACATTATTCGAAGCCTAAATATCAAATATTGTTTTCATTGAATTTTCATTTACTTTGTGAGATATGTGTCAATACGTTCTGTTGACCCCCCCCCTTTTTTGTTTTTGGATTACTAAAGTTTGTGTGATTGAAATAAAACTGATTCTGATTCATTTCAAATTACATCACTAGCTTTAGTAAATTGTTTTCAATAAAATTAATATGTTATATTCAGATATATTTCATTAGTTGTTTATCTTTCCGGTCTATCTATGAAGAACTCCGAGGCTGGCTGGCCTGTTTGTTTACATTTCAGCTGCTTTTCGTTGTAGAGATTATTAACTTGTACATTTACTGAGCATTCACGATAGTGTTACCTGTATGTATATGTATCTATTGTAAACCATCGCGTGGGAAATCTGCTTAGTGTACGCAGCCCCTGCGTGACAGAACCCCCACTCCTTTTCAGTTCACATTAAAAATAAACTGTTATACCATGAAGCACATGATCTGAAGCTTAAGTACCAAAACAAGTTATCATTGAACTTTTAATTTTTTGAGATAAGTGCAACCGCTGGAAATCTGTTTAGTTAGCACAGCCCTTGCGGGACGAACTTTTTCATTATTCCCTACCATGGATCGATGGATATTTTAGTAAATTTATCAAGTACAACGTCAAATGGTGATCTCACTTACTGGGAAATCTTCTATTTAGTCCCAAGTCCTATTTGATTTGACTATTTGGTAGTTCCAATTATTGATTCAGCCTAGGATTCAATCTGGTGTTAAAGTGTTAATAAAAGTGCCTCAGCCGTATTTACCAGAACGAACTAGGGCACGTTTAACAAGTTGAGTTTCCCTTACGAAAACTCTCACCTCACTAATGAAGTTCACTCCTTTGGGATCGACTCAACCTCCAGGCTCAGAGCATATAAACAATAAGTAATAAAATGAACACATTTATGGTTAACAGTAAACATTTCTTTGGTCTTTTTCGCGTTTTGTCACAGCCGCACACTGGAGCGAGTGATAGGGTAAGCCGGACATTCATTAATATCTCCGTTTCTACTGCTCCTAGAATATTGATTCTGGTGTCATTTTAAAGCACATCCAATACTCTATTGAACTACCTCATCAGCAATTTTTTAAGCAATTTTGCCAGATGCGATATAACGGTAGGATGAATTTTAAATGTGTACATACAGATTATGTATCGCTTACTAAGTAGAGAATAATTCTCTATTATTAGAATAATTATCACAATTATTGTGATTTGTAGACACATAATATCAACATATGTTTTATAAATTTTTATTTTTTTAATATTATTATTATTATTTATTAACGTCCACTTTTTGCAACTCAGGCTAATAAATTGAAGTTCACAAACGCAATACTAAAATTGTAAACAAAAATATATCTAGAATAAAAATTAAAAAAAAAAAATCTATGTATTTAATTTAATAATGAGAATTTGTAAGCTGGAAGAATATCTAACATTTCTAAAATTTCAAATGTTTTTTATAAGGTCCGCGGGAGGTATAATACGTCTTCCGCACCGAAAGTGTTAACACTAAAAGTAAAATATTTAATGAATAGGCAAGTTTAGGCAAGATCTGACGACGTTGTAAATAAGACAATATACTCCTAAAAGCATGTCAAGTGTTATTTTTCTAGCAAATACAAACAATTTGTGAATTCAATTAAATAAAATTATTTTCAGCTCGATGTAAAAAAAAATTAGAGAAATTTTAAAAACCTTTTGTGCCAGTTTTTGATTTGTTATAATACCCTTAATGTGTACTGGAAGCAACAATAATTTATAAAATGAAATAAGAGTTCACGACGAATTTAATAAGCCAAGGCTTTTTTTAACATAGCAATTATAACCAGGCATTATGTAAAAACCATTGCAATAATATGGCTAAAAATCAATCTGCTCAATTGAAAAGGGTTTATGTGGTACTAACAATACAATCAAAATCCCAAATTAAAACTTTTATTTTTTCCCCCAATGTCCAACATTACTGAAAGATCACTCAAGTGTGCGCCGGTTACTTTTAGTGATATCAGTTACTTTATATAATTATTTGTTTTTCAATAACAGATGTTTTTAACAAAATAAAAATTGTTAATATGTGGTATTCATAAATCATTCTGGGAACCGAAAGTTGGATATGTATACACATAAAATTGTAACCTCTGTCTGTACATTGATTTTTTTTTCTCGAAATTTCACAATACTTTTTGTTTAAAATGCCATAGACACGATATCTGCAATTTGTTGCTTAGGTGTGTTTGTTTGATTTTTTGCTATCTTTTCACGCATAAATGGCTTAACCGAATTTTTTGAAACTTGGCATGCATATTGGTACTAACCAAACTTAGACTTTAGGCTATATTAATATTCTTTATGATGAACTGGTGTGGGGGTTATAAGGGATGAAAGAAAAATACAACAATATTTCGTTTCCTATTGGTTTTCTGGCGAATATGCGCATAACAAAAGTTGTATATTTAGTATAGTTATTTAGAGTAACTTTTGTTATGTACACTTTAGTCATATACCGAAGTATAAACGAGATATATGCCAAACTATAGTCGGAGTCAACACTTTTAAAGGGCACTAAAGACTGACCTTAACTGAACTCCGTATGTAGGTTAGTATTTATACCTCTTCGATTATAAGCTATATAAATAATTTTAGGAACGAACAGGAGTTGGGGGTTATGAGGAAAACCTGAAATGAAAAATCGCGATATTTCGCTTTCTATTGGGGTTTTGGAAAACAGGCTTATAAGAAAAGGTGTAAATTTTAGAGAAACTTTTGTAATGTACACTTAGTTAACCGAATTTTATGAAACTTGGTGTGTATATTACCACTAAACCAACTTAGACTCTAGCCTATATTAATATTCTCTGAGACGAACAGGAGTGGGGGTTATAAGGGAGGCAAGAAAAAAAAACAACGATATTTCGTCTCCTATTGTTTTTTTGGCGAATATGCTCATACTTGTTTATTTTGTTATTTATATTAACTTTTTTTATGTACACTTTAGTCATATACCGAAGTATAAACATGATGTACACTAAAAACTAAAGAGGAAGTCAACAATTTCATTGGGCGCACAAGACTAAATCGACATTAATGAAACTTCGTGTGTGTTTTAGTATTAAAATCTCTTTGATAATAAGAAATAAAAATATTTTTAGGAACGAACAGAAATGGGGGGTTATGTGGGAAGCCTGAAATGAAAAATCGTGAAATTTGGTTTTCGTCAAAAATGCATATAACAAAGGCTGTTTATTTTTTTATTTAAAGTAACATTTGTTATAAACAACTTTCGTTGTATATCAAAGTATAAACGAGATGATCACTAAAATCTAATCGGGGATCAACAATTTTAGCGGGCATTAATGACTAAAACGAACTAAACAAAACTCGGCATGTGAATTATTTACCCTTCCATGATTAAAAGCTATATCTAATTTCTATGCACTAGGACAACGTCAGTCGGGTCCACTAGTATAATATATAATAGAAACCTAAAAATATGATACAGGGATAATCGATATACTTCGTGATGTATCGATATAATTTAGCTGACTTGAGCCGCCATACTTTGTAAGCCATTCTCCGACTGGCACTGCTAATGGAAGGTCATAGAGAAAGATGTAGCCATTAGTTTAGTTGTCTTCTTGTAGTAGAGTTTCTCCTGATGAGGCGTCAGATGGGCGCGAAAATAGTAGAGAAATAAAAATGATTTTTAAATAAACCATTTGAAGTTTTCATTATTTTGTTAACCTTCCGCCATAGGTTATTTAAAGTTAAATATTAATATTAAATAAAGTAATATTATTATTAAGCAAAGTAATATTTCTTTTATGTAAAGTAAGTAAAGGTATATAAATTTAAGCAAAGTTATATTAATTTAATTAAAGTTGTATTAATATTAAGTGAAATAATATTTTATTTATGTAAGTAAAGGTTTATTTTTTAAAGTAAATTTATATTATATATTTTATTTATATTAAGATATATTACTTTACTATTACATAAGTAAAGTTCACAAGTGCTGGAATGACAACGTAGATGGCTCCACCTCCAATTCCAATCTAAACTGCTCAAAAATGATAATGGATATTGGCTGTTTTGTGGTATTTATGGGGCCTAGCATTTTTTTTTTATTATAAATATCATTAATATTTATTAGAAATTATTGTCTTTTCCCCCATAAAAAGTAATTTAATTAAGATCGATTTAATTAAAATTAATAGGATAAGAAAAAATAACCAATGTCCCTATTCATTTTTGAGCAGTATATATTCCTGTATATTATATGTGGACAACCCCCCATGAGACATTTTGAAAACCCAATTAAACAAAAATATTCCACTACTTACTCCAAATGAGGAAGATGAGGAGAGATTTGTGCGTTTGGCAGTACTTATAGCGCATTTATAGGGAACAGTTCTTTTCAATGATGAAAGTTAATAAATCAAAACATCGTACAAGGCTGACTGACGATAATTTGGAAAATTCTTTACTTCTTTGTATCAGTGGAATTAATCCAAACATCGATGGATTAGTTTCCCGAATTCAAGCTCAAGAGTCTCATTGATTTCGGTGTCGCTATTTAAAATTCGTTGTTTGTAATAATTTCACTTTTACGATTTAATTATGATGTTGTACCTATTTTTTTCATTTCATTTTGTTATTTTAAGTGTATTATAACTGCATTTTCGTATAATTCCATGTATGATATCTATCGTTAAAAATTATGAACACTACTTTAAAATGCACTACTTTTAAAAACGACCCGCGAACATATTTGAACACCAAAGTTTGGCCCGCAACTTGTCAAAGGTTGCCCATATCTGTATAGTATGTATAGTAATAAATTTGTTATTTACAGTGGATCTCAGAGGTACAGAAAAACCCTACACAAACAAATTCAAATAAAATGTATTATATTGAATTTAGAAAAATAAAAAAGAATGTATAAAACAACAGTTTTCTCTCAACGACTTAAAATGGTGGAGTGACTTAAAATGTTTTATTTTACTCCTTATGAACTTAATTACAAATCCCATCAAAATATAAAATTGTCCTTGCCTAATGATGTACTGATGACGCCATTTTGTGCATTAGGATCAATAAGCTCTGTTTATTGCCAAGAAGGGATGAAACATTAGTATTATGAACGTTAGTATATTGACGAAGTCCATTATCTTAAACCTCAGCTGAAAACGGGTTAATACCCACTTACAACTGAGGGTTATTAAGCAGATATTATAATTAATATACACGTTGAGTACCCATATCGAGGTGTGGCTACAATGCAGGAGGCACCTAGCCGTGAGGCCTTAATCCATCCTACACCAATCCAACGCTTCATGGTGACTGAGGATTCGCTACGATGGTCAGAAGCGAATCCTATGGAAGGGACAGTCTCCTACTACCCAGCTCCCACACGAAGAACACATGTACCAGTTTACCTGGCCTGTATGTCCTCGGGCTTTGAACACACGACCACTACGTCTATGACCGGCAGTGAAGGCAAGCCTCCACTCCGGACACCACCCAGCCCGTAGTTCACATTGAGTAAGCCGCTAGAACTTACCCCATTAAGGCAGGAGTGATCCCCTGCCCGGAACAGCAAAGCCGACTAAGGACCTACTGTTCCTACGGTTCCCCTACCCAGCAGCTACACAGCGGGGCTTACTGCTGCCACTGGGGAGGGCCGGCCCCGTGCCGGGAAATTAATATACACAATTAATGTTCTGCTTGGTGAACCAATTGTCTGAAGCCCACATTTTTAAATTCATTAAAAACTTTTTGATTAAAAAAAAAATGTCTCGCCGAAGGTACTGTACCGGATTTCATGAAACTTGGTACGTGTCTAATCCATCGCAGATTTTAAGCTACAATAATGCTCTTAGGGACGAACAAGAGTGGGGGTTATAAGGCAGGTCTGAAATGAAAAATCGTGATATTTCACATATAGTTTGTTGACCAAGATGTACATAACATAAGTTGTTTATTTTGTTATTTAAAGTTACTTCTGTTACATGTATGTTTGCCGTATAACGAAGTATAAACGAGATATACACTAAAAACTAAAACGGGAGACAATATTTTATTGGGCACTAACGATTGAACAAAACTCAACAAAACACGGTATGTAAAACAGCATTAACTCTTCTATGATTATATGCTATATTAAAATGTCTAGGTACTAATGAAGCAATAGATTTATATATTTGTCTGTTAACGCTCTAGCTATCGTAATTTTTGTATGATCCTTACCTGGATATTTAAACGATATGTAAAAATAAAGATTTTGTTATTAACTGAAAATCGGACCGGATGGTGGAGGGGGTTAAAGGTGGGAAATTTCGAAAACTATTATTGGAAATTAAATATTCTATTTATGTTGATAAATGCGTTTTTTTTTTTCATTATCTTGATTATTAAGCGGGATATTTGCATATGTTAGTTTTCGACCTTCAGTAAACCCCCATTCGCTCTCATATATTAACAATCAGCTGTTATATCATGAAGCATTTTATTTTAAAATTTTAGTAGTATAAAAAGGGGGTTTCTGGCGCACTTTTCAAAATACCCCAATTTTCCCAAAAAATGCTCACGCAAAAAATCCTCAATGTTTTACAAATATGTATTTAAATCCATATAAAACATCGATTTTTTGTAAAATGTATATGGAAAAATCTATAAAATCATTGATTTTTTTCGAAATAATCTAGAAAAATTACTACTTGAAAAGTCACTGTAGGCATGAGCATCATGGATGTATTTTTCGAACCCCCTAAAAATTTATCAAATGACATTTCTTTGTTATCACATGAGCATTAGGAGGGTATTTTTGCTTTAAAATATATATGGGTGGGAAAAAGGTTCATATTATCAATTTTCGAGAAAATAAAGTTGTAGTTAATAAGAAGAAGATTAAATCAGATGAAAGCGATAGTGATGATTAAAAATAATAATAAAAAATATATATAACATATATTATTAATTTATTAAAGTTATCATAGCGCAGGTAATGGTAATGGTAATAAATGTCATTTGATAAATTTTTAGGGGGTTCGAGAAATACATCCATGATGCTCATGCAAAAAGTCCCTTTTCAAGTAGTAATTTTTCTAGATTATTTCGTAAAAAATCAATGATTTTATAGATTTTTCCATATATATTTTACAAAAAATCGATGTTTTATATGGATTTAAATATATATTTGCAAAAAATTGAGGATTTTTTTCATGAGCATTTTTTGGGTGATTTGGGGTATTTTGAAAAGTGTGCCAGAAACCCCCTTTTTATACTACTAATATCAAATATTGTTCTCATTGACCTTTTACATTTTGAGAGGGCGCTGCTAATGGTTTAGCCAGTTCCAGAGTGACGAACTTTCTCTTTTACTTACCAGTAAATATTTATTTTGCCAATTATAACAAACAATATACGCTATAGATTCGATATAAACCTCCACACTCTTCATCGGAAAATTGAACTCAAATTTATTCTTATAGGTTCTACTTTGGTAGAATTTATGCACAAACAAAAATTTGTATTAAAATCTTTAGATTCGTATTTATGGTCTAATGAATTAAATGCTTAGAAATACGGTCCCATCAGAATCTCAGTGTCGACGGAATTGTTTTTTAAAAAAATAATTTAAATTAAATTTGTGTTTTAATTACATAGGTCGACCAAATTCTTTTTTCTAAAACCGACAAAGTTCACATGATTGATTACTAATCAATAAATTATTATTTTCCTATTAAAAATTAAGTAAATAATTTTGATTGTATACTGCTTTCGTAGCACAATGCTTTTCTGTATTTTCGAACAACAGTTCCTTTATTGGGATCACTTAAAATAAATGTGATCCCAATAGTTATACTTACAATAACATATTACCATATAATTTGACAAAAATCTTTAAACAATATGTCAATACAAGAATGCATGCCCTTCTTTTAATATGGGTGTTTTTGAAAGGTTCTGAAGCAATGATTTTGTTTTTCTTTCAAAAATTGAGTATGTTATTTTTAAGATATAAAGTTTACTAAATCGTATTTTTTTGGGAGTGAAGTATAACCAAATTACTGCTTCATTGTGTTAATGATGATACTAAACAATACTAAATAATATTTGAACTATTGAAAAATAAATAAATTATATTAAAATAAATTCTAGGAGAAGTCGATCTTGAATTTTATAGTGTCGTTCCTTAAATGTTTGGAAAGAGGTGTTTGAATTATACCGCTTTGATTTTTTATCCTTAAATTATTAAACTATGTTTGCCTAATTTGCTCACCAGTAACGAATCACTAAATAAGACAGACATGAAAAAATATGTAAATAAATGAATCATCAATAACAAATAGCAGACAGGGTAAAAGAAGTGGACCATTTCTTTTTATATTGAATGAACTTTAAAATTGAATTCATCGCGATCGTTAATTGATTAGGTTTCAATGGCATGTGAAAAAAACAAGTATCGTGAAATATCAAGAAAAAAAAATCAAAGTACAAATACATGTTCCAATTTTATATATATATATATATATATATATATATATATATATATATATATATATATATATAACTCTGAACACTACCTAATGTGTATCATATAAACATATCTTTAAATACATCAAAAAATACTTAAGTCTTTTTTTCTCTCTAATATGAATAAACAAGATTTCAAGAATCACAGAAATCTCATCTCCAAATTTTCTATTAAATTATTCATTTTCAAAAAAAAACCTTAAATACAATACATTTCCCGTTGTTATAAATTTTATATAGTCTAAAGAATAAACTATTTTTTTTTAATATTATGAGTTCTAAATAATTTGATGAGCATGCGTTCATAAAATTTTAATATTTTTATTTTATTTTTTAAAAAACGTAAGATCATATATATTTAAAATTTTAAAAATTAGTGTAAAAATTATTTATAAAAAATGAATTGATATTTGTTTTAGACCAGGAGTACGTGTTTTTGGAAATTTCAGGTAGTGAGGCATTCGGAAATTTAAATACAAATCTTGAGCTTATTTAGACAAAATTCTCTCGCAATTGACACTTATAAGCAAAGCTTCTAAAATGAAATTATCATACTCCGTATAATTGAAGCCCTACGAAAAGTACTGCATCCATATCAACAAATTGATTTATCCGTATCTTATAAAAACTAATTTCTATGGATGATGAAATACCATTAAAATATTTATTGAAAATGGCTATTTGTACATGTGTCGATTATTTGAACATTTTGAAATATTATCTATTTAATAAAATGTATCTTATATCCGTCAAAAGCTAACACTTATGAAAGAACTTATAAAACCGGAACTTATCTTTTTGGGGCTGGGAGATCATTACATACTGTTTGAAATAAACAATCTATGTCATTGCCAACCTTTTATAAATTCAATGAAAGATTGAGAAATATATTTCATAAAACGACCATTAATTTTCCTAAAACAACTACTAACTGGGCACGGAAACGCGAACTCTTACTTGCACAGATTGAAACTTTCGGACTCAAATACTTACATGTAAATGCGACGATTACACTGAACAGGCATTCACTCACTTGATTTAAGAAAGCAGTCTAACGTTAGAAGTACAAAAACAGTTAAAGAGTTACGTGTGATAATGGCCTTTCAGTCCCGATATTTTATTCTCAAAACACATTAATTTATTTAAAAAAATAGCTAATGATATCCTTAAGCTGAGCGAAGAAACGAAAATATTCAAAAAGATTGATTTATTATTATATATGTTAAATTCAATTGTATTTTTATAGTTTTGAATATTGCAAGATTTTATTCACATTTATTAACATTAAAAGAATGCAATTTTAAATAGTTTACTGTACATAGACAACGAACAACCATCAACACATATCAATATTTAGACTGTTAGCCACAATTCATTTTAATCACTTCAAAACTATGCAATGACCCTTTGATAGAAAATGTAAGACAGTTACAAGACTTAAACAAAATAATGTACACATACAATTTTGTTGGGTTAAAGGGAATTCTGGAATATTAGAAACCGATCTCTCGCTGATTTATCAGCAAAATCAGACTCGAAAGATACGATTTCCAGTATGGTATTATAAAATCACAATTAAAAACATAATTACTAACAGACACAATTAATGAAAGGCATCAATAATGGTATTTGGCTATGAACAATTTATTCCATACATTAAAAAACATTTATCACAAAAATTAGCGACTGCGGACTATTTTTGACACAATTATTAACAGGACACGGAAGAAGGTCAAGTCATTTTTTTTTTAAAGTGAATTCATATTGTATTGTTTGAGTAACACACTCTAAATAATTACAACAAAATTATAAATTCAATGAAAGATTAGGAAATATATTGTATAAAATGGTCATTAATGTTTGTAGGAAAAATAGAAATCTTAATTCACACATACATTTTCATTAAGAAATTTCTAAATCGTCACGGAAATAGAACCTCTCACTTACACAGATTCAAAATTTCCGACTCAGATTCTTGTAAATTTGACAGTTACACTGAACAGACAGTCACTCACTTGATTTATGAATGCAGACTGACGCAAGGACATACGAAGAAGAATCAAATTCCAAAATGGCTTTTATTTTTTTTAAAAAAAATAGCTAATAATATCCTTAAGCTGAGAAAGGAAATAAACATTTTCAAAAAATGGAATTTATTACTTGAAGTATATATTTTTAAAATTCAATTGTATTTTTTTAATTGTTAATATTTAATATTTTTTGGTCAAGGTTCATTTGCAAGATTTTATTTACATTTATTAACATGAATATACATATGTTATACAATAAATCTTATAATTCATGCCAAATGCTTATAAAATGCGAACATCCACAAATGGATGTTCAGAAAAAAAAGTCCGTCCATATGGGTTACTATGGAGAAAAAATAAATAGTGAAACTAGGAATATAAGTATATGACAACCAAATTATGCACCGCTAAGTTGTTTTTACAAAAAATTGTCAATGCAGAATTTATCCAAAGGAAACAGTTTGATGAGTCATGATTTCCAAGGCTGAATATCCTTTTGAGCTAATCTCAACATAGATTGATTGACTATTTCTATGAATGTTGAAACAACTTTATTATTATTACTGTCTGGGAAACAGAAATAATTTAAAAAGTTTATTGAAAATGTTTATTTCCACATGTGTTGATTGTATGAACATTTTGAAATGTTATCCATTTAAAAAATGTATCTTATATCTGACAAAAGCTTTCACCTTTCAAAAAACTTACAAAAACCGAAGCTTATATTATAAACGGTGCTTTCACATCGTTTTTACAAAAATTTGGTATTTCAAAAATTTCTCTGAACTAAACAAATTTATCAATCATATGAATATCCTTGTTAGCTAATATCAACTATTCAGGTATCAATCTGAATGTGACCCAGAGAATTTTGAGATCAACAATCCTACAGGTAGAAAAAGTTGTGGATATATTTTTTAAGGGATGTTTTTCCAATAGTTGTTTGAAATGTTTTAATGGACAAAATCAGTATTTGTTGTACCTGTGTTCTTCTTTCGGTGGAGTCACACACGAAAACAGACTTGAGAAGTTGACTTCTGCTGAGTGTGCCCTGGGTGCCCTTTTGCGCCCCGAAGACGCGGGGTTCTCCCTGCAGAACCTGTCGTGGCCTATGTAGTCGTCCCTAGATTGCCGACCCAGAGAGCCGAACTTGTATAGGTTTAACATGGCGGCCTGCCGGCTCTGATGTCGGCGGCAGACTGAGCCATAGCAACCCACCCCCCACCACACCGCCTCCGGGGGTGGCGAGTTAGGGGTGGCACGCTCATCCCTTAGCGCGACTTGGGTGCAAACGTGACGCGAGGTGAGGTATTAAAGTCCGCCACGCAAGGGCTGCGTAAACTAAGTTGATTTCCCACATGAAGTTCTAAAAAAGACAAATCTGCATACTGGTAACACTTAACACTACCGTCAATATTAATAGAATAAATACAAACGGCAATGAGAAATCTTTCAGTCAGTTTTAATAACCTCCCGAAGAATAGTGTCTGAATTGTTAACGAACATGGCAGCCAACCTCTTTCTCGGATATTAACTCATTCTATAACATATTAATTTTATTGATAACTATGTACTCTATCTAGATCTGTTTTTTTATATTGAATTAGAATAATTTTTATCCAAATCAAATTTTAGTATTCCAAGACCTGAAGACGGGGGGGGGGATGCACAGAACGTATTTGCATATATCTAGTATAATAAAGATCTCTAGAAAACAATATTTGGTATTTAACCTTCGAATAAAGTAGTTTATTATATAAAAGTGTATTGTTTGTGTGACGAGTAGGAGAGGGGTGGTGGCTGAAGGCTGAAAACTAAAAAAATGCAAATATATCAGCCATTAACGAACTTGATATTGCTTTTTACATAAAACGATCACAAGTTTGGTAACGATCACACAAAAATTGCTAATGCTAGAGGGTTAACAAACTGTTCGCGATTACATTTTCGTTATCTCCTGGGTAAGATCGATGGACATTTGAAGAAATGTTTCGAAAATCACATCATGAAACGACCTCAATAGCTCATTTCCCTTAATGGAAATCTGCTAAAATTTACTTTATATTTAGAGATATAGAATGTATGGTGAAATGAGATTAGTTATACGTCATATCAGCACGATGGTAATCTGTTAATTGTACGCAGCCCCAGCGTGGCGCACTTTTAGTTTATGATTTCTTATAAATTAATATATCTGGTTTTTCATCCCTTCCGTCTCATTATTATTCCTAAAAAGACTTTTAACTGCCAAACAAATACATCGAAGCTGTTAAACCAATTTATCTAATGAAATCACGAAACAACTTCATCAAATTCGCAAAAATAAAGTGGCCCTTCCGGAATTCGGGGCATTGAGGTAGAAAATACACTGGAGAGAAGTGCATTGTTCTGTCTGCATGCATATATAAGCACTATGCATTTAAATGTCTCTAAAAAAGTCTTGACATTAGACAAAAAGGAGAAAATGTTGCTGAAACAACCGGAAATTGCAGACAAAGAGAAAGGAGAGAGTCTCTACAACTTCTTTCCAAATCTTCCAAATGAGACAGAATAAAACTGCATTAAGCAATTCCGCGAACCAAAGCTTTCTTCTCACAAAGCACACGAGTTTGTATACACTGATTCGACTAACGCAAATTGAGTTTGGTCCCTCCGAACAACTGGAAACACAAAGCCCACCAAAATATACCAGCTTTAGAAATTCTCAAGGATGACTCAGGTGGGAAAGGCAAACGATAAAGTCCGTCCACGTAGAGGCTGCGTAAACTAAGCAGATTTCCCACCTGCTCCTGTGATATTCCCACATAAATTCTAAAAAAAAAAAAGCCCGTCACGCAGGGGCTGCGTAAACTAAGGGGATTTCCCACGTGAAGTTATAAAATAGACAAATCTCCATTAAAGAGCCGAACAGTTACGGCAAATGACCGAACTAGCTTTTGGCGGGAACTTCAGTGATCCGTTATCGGCCTACAATTAATAAAAATGCAAATATCTCGGTTAGTATTCAAGATAGAGAATAAATGCAAAACAATATTTATAGTAAATTTAATTTGCAATACGATTGGTTCTATGCAATATTTTGATCCGACGAATGGTAACGGAGATATTTCAAATTTTTGGAAATCCCTCCCTCTAAACCCTCCCTCCCACTGGTCCGATTTCAACCATTAACGAACTTGATCTGTCATTTTGCATAAAACGTTTAAATATCGACTTTGGTAACGATCAAACAAAACTTGCGAACGCTAGAGCGGTAACAGACAGATATATGTATATATATATATATATATATATATATACACCTGTCAAGGGACGGACAGCGGACCCCTGCGAGTCCAAGGGTCAATCTCGCGGGACATGAACAGGCAGTCGACTCCCAAGATGCAAACCGAGTAAGTGTTTCTTTAATTGTCTAGCCTAATTGTGCTATATCTCTGATTAAATAGATAAATTAGCTCTTATAGCAGAGATGGTGGAAAGGGGAATGCTTGGCGTGCAATATATGACCCTGAGAAGTAGCCGGTAAATAGAATTAAATTTAAATAATAATAATTATAATTAACCTTTCACTATAATATATATATATATATATATATATATATATATATATATATATATATATATATATATATATACACCTGTCAAGGGACGAACAGCGTACCCCTGCGAGTCCAAGGGGCAATCTCGCGGGACAGGAACAGGCAGTCGACTCCCAAGATGCAAAGTGAGAGTAAGTGTTTCTTTAATTATCTAGCCTAATTGTGCTATATCTCTGATTAAATAGATAAATTAGCTCTTATAGCAGAGATGGTGGAAACGGGAATGCTTGCCGTGCAATATATGACCCTGAGAAGTAGCCGGTAAATAGATTAAATTTAAATAATAATAATTATAATTAACCTTTCACACTATAATATATATATATATATGATGATGATGATGATGATGATGATGATGACTCCGTTAATAAGTAATAATAAGAAGTACTATAGCCTGCACACTCAAGTACAACACTTTTATTTTAGAGCACTTTCTTTCTAGAAAAAGTTTTAAAAGAATGGTTGAAACTACCAACAGGAGAACGAATCTATTTTCTCTGAGAGTTCTTTTGGCCCAAATTTAATTTGGGGAATCTCACAGAGGACTCTGAAAGGAAAATCAAAATGAGGTTGGGTAAGAATTCCTTCAAAATTTCTGATTGTTGAGGGGAAAATCGAAGCAGCGATTTTGACCATTAATGAAAATTGCTTGAATCAAGATATCGAATTCAAAGTTCAACGAACTGTATCGTGTCCTTCCACTTCGTTTCAAGGTTCCACTAGTGTAGAAAAGCCACGAATAAAATAAATGTCTTCTGGGAATCATTTAAAAAAAAAAAAATGTATAATTGTGAACCTTGTTGAATCGGGCATTATTACTGAGTTGGTGACGAACAGGGACACGTAATATTGCTAAAGCAATTAGAAATATAAATGAATCTGCCAATTTTTCCAAAGCACAGAATTGGATGTTTCAACTTATTAAAACATTTGATGGAATATTGAGAACTAATTACAGATTAATTCTAAAACATCTGTCTTCAATTCAGAGAACTTTATCTTAGTCTGTATACCTGCTACTGTACATAAAATCCTTATTCATAGTCGGAAGTAATTAAATTGATAATGGTCCAATTGGACAGCTTGAAATATCGAATATGATTTAGATTAATAAACATTTTCGAGACGAGAACGTAAAATCTTTATTGATGACCTCATTGTATCCATAAAATCTATCTATAAATACAATATTTGGTGTTTAAGCAAAGGTATAAAGGGGTTTATGTTATAACAGCTTAATGTTAATATGTCATGACTAGTAGTCCAAAATTCAAAATACCTGCGTTATAATGAGTCTTATGGAAAAATGTTATAAGACCAATCTTGTTAAATTATTGACGCTCTACAATTGTTGTTATATGAAGTTTTTCTTGACTCATGCAATCAGCAAGTTAATCGTATTTACTGGTTTTCGGTCGGAATATGTGGGACTATGATAGCGACACGTGGGAAATCTGCTTAGGTTACACAGCCTCTACATGGACCGACTATTTCGTTTGTCTTTCTCACCTGAGTCATCCTTGAGAATTTCTTAAGATCTCTTCAGCCGTACGTGAGCCTTCGCTCCAAGTGCTAGCCTAGGACAAAGTTGAGTAAACGGAAATGTTTAAGTGTAGAATATTTTATAATTCTAAACTCGACTCTTTTCCACCTTGCTTGTATTTTGTGTGGTTGGAATGATGTCTGGTATACAGCTGACTTGTTCTATTGCAATGGATGCATACTTTGAAGCCTCTTATTGACGCGGTGGAGTGTGTCAGGCATGAATAAATATTAGATAATCATGTTTTGGAGAATTCTTAACATTATTCCAAACACAATACTTTAGGATTCTAAACATGAATTTTGTCCACCTTGGTTGTGTTAATCGACAGGCGCACACTGGAGCGAGTGATAGGGTAAGCCGGACATTCATTAATATCTCCGTTTCTACTGGTCCTAGAATATTGATTCTGGTGTCATTTTAAAGCACATCCAATACTCTATTGAACTACCTCATCAGCAATTTTTTATACAATTTTGCCAGATGCGATATAACGGTAGGATGAATTTTAAATGTGTACAAACAGATTATGTATCGCTTACTAAGTAGAGAATTGTGATTTGTAGACCCATAATATCAACATATGTTTTATAAAAACACGTATTTAACTATTTCTTCGAACGTGAATGGCGGCGTCAATTGCGTAGAGGAGGAGGCGTTTTACACCGTACTTAGTTGGGAAAGGTCCGCGGGAGGTATAATACGTCTTCCACACCGAAAGTGTTAACATTAAAAGTAAAATATTTAATGAATAGGCAAGTTTAGGCAAGATCTGACGACGTTGTAAATAAGACAATATACTCCTAAAAGCATGCCAAGTTGTATTTTTTCAAGCAAATACAAGCGATTTGCGAATTCAATTAAATAAAATTATTTTCAGCTCGATGTAAAAAAAAAAAAAATTAGAGGAATTTTAAAAACCTTTTGTGCCAGTTTTTGATTTGTTATAATACCCTTAATGTGTACTGGAAGCAACAATAATTTATAAAATGAAATAAGAGTTCACGACGAATTTAATAAGCCAAGGCTTTTTTTAACATAGCAATTATAACCAGGCATTATGTAAAAACCATTGCAATAATATGGCTAAAAATCAATCTGCTCAATTGAAAATGGTTTATGTGGTACTAAAAATACAATAAAAATCCCAAATTAAAACTTTTATTTTTCCCCCAATGTCCAACATTAATGAAGGATCGCTCCAGTGTGCGGCGGTACCCAGAAGAATCAATGGTCCTCGTCATGCTGACATAACTATGACTAATATACAACATTAAAATAATACTGAGAAAAGCCTGTATTTGTTCTGTTTATTTGTGTATTTATTGAGAGTGTTTGATAACAATATTTTTCGATTTGAGGAAAATGCTCATTTTGAGTTATGTAATAACTGTTTTTTCTCATCCGAATCAATTTCCATTTAACCCTCCCCTCTCCCCCTCTGTTATGAGCAAGTTAATTCTTGGAAATTACATATGGAATATTGCGTCAATACCCTTTGCAACTGATCTCTAAGCCAATATCTCGCTACTATTCCAGGAAATTGAATTTCCTTTTGATTTTCCCGACAATATTAATTTTAATAGCCTTTCTACGAAGCTTATATTCAAACTTACTTGGAATATTACAAGGAGCTAACAATTTTTAAACAGCTTAACACGTTACCTGCTCAGTCGTCAACTTAATAACCGTTGACACTTGCAAAAACACTTATTAGTTTTTGTATATCCTTATTTATTTGTCTTTATTATAGATACATGTACAAAAAAATATATTATAATTAAAACTTCACCTTCCCTTAACAAAAAATAAAATTAATAACAATTCAATTTTAACATTCCTATAACAAAAATCGGGGCTCAGGTAAGCTATGCGTGTTAAAGCGTTGACCTTTATCTCACATGGTAAACCTAGAGTGGCGAGTTCGATTCTTGCCTGGGCAAAGGAAATTATTTAATGACGAAATTCATTAAATAACGTCCTAAAATCCCACCCTGGCTAGAAAAGGGTGGTAACCTGTAGTTAACCCGTCCCAATTAACCTGAGTTGCAAAAAGTGGACGTTAATAAATAATAATAATAATATAACAAAAATGAAATAAATAATTATTAAATCTTAATATTTCTTTTATAAAATAAAATATATTATAATTAAATCGTAACCTTTCTTTAACGAAATTAAATAAATTGGAATTAAAACCTAACCTTTCTTAAATAAAAAATACTACTTCTTAAATAAAAAATACTTTCGTCTGGGAAAATAGGAATTTATTTTGTGACAAACACATTAATATTTCAAAGAGTGTGATCACTTACGTTATATTAAATTTACTGTCAAGAAAAATGATATATGTTGTGGTTTAATTATTATGTATTTCATTTTTGTTAAAAAAAGGCAAAGTTTTAATAGTTATTTATTATAGTGGTGAGTTCGATTCCCGCCTGGGCAAATAGGAATTTATTTAGTGACTAACTCATTAAATAGAATCCTTAGTCTCACCAGTGGACGTTAATAAATAATAATGAAGTCTTAGCATTCCTTTAACAAAAAATGAAATATATATTTATTTATTTACGCCCACTTTATGTTACTATAGCTAATTGGGCCGGGTTATCTACAGGTTACCATCCTTTTCTAGCCTGGGTGGGACTAAGGATTTTATTTAATGAGTTCGTCACTAAATAAATTCCTATTTGCTCAGGCGGGAATCGAACTCACCACTATTATAAATAACTATTAAAACTTTGCCTTTTTTTAACAAAAATGAAATACATAATAATTAAACCACAACATATATCCTTTTGGGCTCAGGTTAGCCATGCGAGTTAAAGCGTTAACCTTTATCTCACATGGTAAAACTATAGTGGCGAGTTCTATTCTTGCCTGGGCAAAGGAAATTATTTAGTGACGAAATTCATTAAATAACGTCCTAAAATCCCACCCTGGCTAGAAAAGGGTGGTAACCTGTAGATGACCCGTCCCAATTAGCCTAAGTTGCAAAAAGTGGACGTTAATAAATAATAATAAATAATAATAATAAACATATATCATTTTTCTTGACAGTAAATTTAATATCACGTAAGTGATCACAACCTTTGAAATATTTTTAGAATAAAAAAAGTACGTCAGAGCTTCGTAAACTAAGCAGATTTCCTCCGTGCAGTGGTATAGAATACTTTTGACCTCAACTCACCACATATTCTCTATTTCTATGTAAAAAAAAAATCGATGAGTAGAAGGAACGCGCCGGAGGGGGGGGGGTTACATAAGGCTAAAAAAGTCCGTCACGCAGGGGTTGCGTAAACTAAGCAGATTTCCCACTTGCGTCCCGTATTTGCATTTATCTCATGACGTAAAAGTGTAATGGGAACAATATTTGGTATTTAGGCTTCAAATAATGTGCTTCATAATATGATAGCTTATTTTAGCAGATTTCCCCTAAGGGAAATCAGCTATTGAGGTCGTACTCATGACGGAATTTTCGACATTTTTCTTCAAATGTCCATCGATCCTACCTAGTAGATGGCGAAAATCAAGTCCGTTCAAAACTGTATATATATATATATATATATATATATATATATATATATATATATATATATATATATATATATTTGTCTGTTACCGCTCTAGTGGTCGCAATTTTTGTTTGATCGTTACCAAACTCGGAATTTAATCGTTTTATGTAAAAAGAAAGATCAAGTTCGTTAATGGCTGAAATCGGACCAGTGGGCGGGGGGGGGGGGTTGAGTGGGGCGGATGTTCGAAAAGTCGAAATATCTCCGTTATTAGGCGTGGGATCGATAAATTGTTGAGAATAATTCTTATTGAAAATTTAATTTACTATAAATATTGTTCTATACGTTTATTCTGTATCTTTAATATTAACCGAGATATTTGCATTTGTATTCTGCGTGTGGTCGGCTATGTTCGGCCTTTCCGCCGAGTGCTCTGGTGGCTGTTTCTGTAACTATTCGTCCCTCGTGAATAGGTTTAGAGGTTACTTACCACTACAGCTGTTATTAGGCAGATTTCTCTATTGTAAAATTTCACGTGGGAAATCTGCTTAGTTTACGCAGCATCTGCGTGACGTACTTTTTATTTGATATGAGAGAGGCAGGAGTGGGGGTTTACTGAAGAGCTAAACTGAGCTGAGAACTAAAAAACGCAAATATTTCAGTTAATATTGAAACTTATGAAAACATGTACATAATAACATTTATAGATCATTTAATTTCTATCTAATAATATTAGTTCTATACGATTTTTCGATACGACGTATAATAACAGAGATATTTCGAGTTTTTGAAAATCCTCCCCTCTAAATCCCCTCCTTTCTACTGGTACGATTCTAGCCGTTAACGAACTTGATCTTTTGTTTACATAAAACGACGAAATGTTGAGATTGGTAACGATTAAACAATAATTGCGACCACTACAGCGGTAAAAGACTAATATATATATATATATATATATAAACATTTTGAACGGACCTCATTTTCGTCATTTCCTTGGTAGGATCAATTGTCATTTGAAGAACTTTCTCGAAAATCGCGTCTTGGGTACTACCTCAATAGCTGATTTACCTTAAAGGAAATCTGCTAAATTAGAAAGCATGAATATCTCCCTTAGCATTTGAGTACGAAAAAAATACATATAACAAAAATTGTAGTGTATCAATAGTTAAACAAGATTGGTTCTATAATATTTTACGATCTGACTGATAATTACAGATATATTTTGAGTTTTCGAATCCCCCATTTAAACCCCCACTATTCGACACCCGATTTCAACCAATAAAAAATTTGATCATTAGTGTTAAAATGAAAGGTTAAATAACGATAATAACATTGATCAAATAATCATTTTCGAGTTAGAACGAACGACCTCAACATACCTTTTGTCCATGCTCTCGCAAAATCCCGATACCAGAAATTCCACTCTCTCCTTCCCGCACATCCTAATCCTCTAGTCGAATCACTTTCATCTACCCATATTCCAGAAAACCCAAGACGACGACTGAAGCGTAAGTGGCCAAGAGATCTCCTTGTGTAGTGCTCAGAATAACTCCATGTAGTACCAGCCAATGTTCCCTCCAATGTGGCTATTGTCAATGGACAACTTCCCACCTCAAGTGAATAATCAAGCCAATTGTTATATCATTCACATCTCTTGCTTGTAATATGTTGTTGCAAATAAACGAATAAATATTTAAAAAAAAAGAGTTAGAACGAACTCTGCTTTCCCATTTTCGAGTTGTACAACACTGGAGATGGTATTATTTAATGCCTGAGATTGGGGGTGGAATAGGGTGGGTTTAGAGGGGAAGTTTTAAAAACTCAAATTATTGCCGTTATTATGAGTTGTATCGCAAAATGTTATATAACCAATCTTGTTAAGCTATTGATGTTCTGCAATTGTTGTTCAATACATTTTTTTTTAACTCCAGTATTAAGCGAGTTATTACTACTTTCTTGTTTCCTCCCCCACAACCCTTTTACTCCCCGGTATGTTTCGTATAAATAGAGAATATGTGAAGAGATGAGATCACAAGTGTATTATACCAGCACATGGGAAATCTGCTTACTTTACGCTGCTCCTGCGTCAAGGTCCTATTCGTTATTCATGCTTCGCCACCAGCTGTACTGAGACGAGTGAATCTGTCATCTAAAATTATCATCATTAACTTTGATAAATAATGTCTTCTAATCTTCGTTTCAGGGCAGCAGCCATGTTGAAAACTGTAATTTCCGGATCTTGATTAACTTTGAGACAAATTAGTTGTTTTTTTTTTTGTGTCTGTCTACACTAATTGCTTTTTTATGTAGGACGGAGCTTGTCTTTAATAATTAAATCTTGATTATTAATTATGTCTTAACTGTTTTACAGTATTTTACGTTTCACTAAGAGACAAATAATATTTTTCATTCAGCGACATTAACGAAGTAGGTCGATATTAAAACTTCCTTTAGCATTCATTTCTTCTGTATGTAATTATATTGTGAAGATCAAGTCATTCCATCATTACCGAAAATAATCTTCATTAAAGCATTGAATTTGGGATTAACAATTCAATGTGTATCTGTGCCTCTTATAGCAGATTTTTCTTATGGGATTTTCGAGAAAAATTTCAATAGTCCATCGATCATAGCCAGTTTATGACCGAAATGGGGTCTGTCCCATACTATACACTTATATATACAGAGAGTCCCCAAACCAAACGGCCAAACTTTAGGGATCGATAAACTAAAACAAAAAGTCCTCTGGCATATGCCGGTCGTTATTCGGCTATCGTTTTCGAGAAAATCACAAAAAACTAAACATAGTTCTGACAAAAACTAGTTAAGTTCCCAATGGAAGAGCTAGATTTTTTATTCCTTGAAATGAATTTTAGCAATAAATGATAATTCCGAACATAGTACAATTATTGTATTCTAAAATCTTATACTTAACAGAAAGGTAATTGAAAATTTGAATTTTCTAAAGCAAAAAATAATAAATATTTTTTTATTCAAATATATCATAGTAATATATAGACGAAAAATTAACCTTTTTTAAACTGTAGATAACATTATGAAAAACAATAATACTGACAGATTAAAACAATAAAAAATAAAAGAATTAAAAAATTTAAGAAAATTAATAAAATTAATTAAATATTTTACTTGGAAAACATAGAATGTTTTCAGTTTTTATATGGGATCTCCTACCTATACTTGTGAGAAAAAAACCCTGAAAAATTTTTGAAGGTTTTCACCTTCTCTAAAATTACAATCGTTAATTTTAAAAGTATGAAAAAAAAATTTATATAGGTAATTACATTTGGCAATAAGATTAATTCTATTCAAATTTATTGAGCCGACTTATAATATCGGCGTTATATTCCAATTAGTTACCACCCCCCCCCTTTCCACTAATCCGATTTCGGGCCATTATCGAACTTTGATCTTTTTTTTTTATTATATTTTTACACGAGCGATATATATTCCGAGTTTAAAAGTCGAAAAAGAAAAAAACAAAAGTCGGTCACGCTGGCAGTGTATTCATAAACTAGCCTAGCCTGCAATTGTTGAGAAGTTTTAGCGATAACGTACCTGTCACCAACACCACCCCCCCAACCGGATTAACAACAAGACTGTGCCAAGCTCAGTGAGAAGAAGGGTGTGGGTTTATTAGTTAAAATTAACTTTATTTAATAAATAAATTAAACTTCAATAGGCAGATAAAAAAAAAAAAAAAAAAATTTTAAAATAATAAAGGGCGGCCACTGGTTGTTTAGTTTTTCAAAGGTAACAACGAAACCAGCTATTCTTCAAAACATAAATTAGTTATATTACCATCATAAAATCCACAAATAATTAATAATCTCCTAACTTTAACTATAAACATTAATAACAAAATAATAGAATCAAACAATACTTCCCATTGGGGCTTTAAACATACAAATGTAATAGGCCTTTTTGCCTTTTAAATTGAATTGGTGGTGTAATACACAATAACGTATACTTAGGTACCTCTCATCTCGATCCGACAGATAAACTGGAATTTCTAACAAAGCTCTGAAACTCTTCTAGAACACGTTGGAAATGTCCGCCTAAGCGGAGTTACAGCGGGAGCCAAAATCCTCCTCACTGGAAAAAGCGTACTAAGGGTGGACGCAAATGGTGTCTGCCGCTACGCTTGTCTCCCTGGGGGGGGGGGAGAGGGGGGGGGGCGGATCGCTTCTATGTCTTCGGCTCCTCGTCGCAGCCTTCCACGCGCAACCAATAATCTCCCGCCGGTCTTCTTTCTCAATCACTGCCGTCATCGGCGAACGGTAAAAATGGGGGCTGTAACACCCCCCTTTCCCTTAAGCTTACAGAACAAAAAACCAACAAAAAAAAAAATTTACAGTGACAATGCGATCGAGTATTTACTTGTCTAGGCTAATCCTTCTTGGAGGTCTTGTAATCGTTCCACAAAAGACTTCCGGCCAATTTGTGTCCATTTTAAGGTCCTCCAAACTCTGCCTATGAGAGGCGTACAACCCATCTTGCGGATTGCGGATGTTGGAACTTTCGAAATTTGGCGTCCAATTTATGCGCGAAGGTAACACTCCTGAATCAGATTGCGGGGATGAGTTTCTGCACCAAACAAACTCTCCCCTCCGCCTGAGTACGTCTGCTGTCTTATCCTTCTCAAATTGAATGAATGTCTGTCGGGCTCGTCTCGTAAGGCATGCATTCAATTACTTTTTTGACCACTCTTTCGTATAAGGCCTGACAACTTCAGTGTCCTTTTTCTCCAGGTGCTTTCCTCGGTTTGACAACTAAAATCTTCAGGGCCCCAACTTGCCGGAGATTGTTTCTCCCAGCCATAGTCTTCTCCAGATCTTGCCAAATTCCCTGCCATGGTGGAGTTTAAGATACGCCGGCGTGAAATCCGGTTTGCCTCGAGTTAACAGCAAGTCTTTAAAAGCGCGAACGACAGCTGATGAATGTGTTCTCATCCCAAGAAACGATTGATGGGTTCCCTTTACACGTAGGATGCGATATCATTGTTTTTGCGATAACTCTATGTATTGACTATCGATTCAGTTGTGGGTTGGACTGAGATGATAGAGTGTTTCTGTAAACCATAATCTACACCTTCCCAGTTCTTTCATTTTTCATGAAGTGAACTCCTTCCCTCGGAACTGCACAACTCCATTGTCACAAATGACGAACTCTGAGGCACTTAGGCCAAACATCATTGAAGACATAAAAGTTCCTTCGACAAGTAAGTGCCACTGTTTTTGAGTTAAGACCTTCTTCATGAGTTAGAATCACCGAGTACTAGAGAAATAATCTGATACCACATAATCAACTTAGACAAATATCTGTTTCTCTTAACTGTAAGTGCAATGGTAGTGGTCCCATCAGATCGCAGTTACCTAACATCTTCTGCCAAGGTATATCCACCGTTTTTCTGTCTTCCCATAAAATCCGGGGTAGGATTACCTCTGAACTGGTTTCTGCTCTAGGCGAGGGTTTCAAACCTATCGTGCTAACATGTAACGATATATATATCTGTTCTCATTCCAGGACCAGTAATATTTACACCTTAAATTCTCTGTAGGGTTTTGAAGGAACCAAGATGACCTGATATTGGTGTCTATCATGGGTACTCTATTAGTATCTCGCGCTTCCTCTTTGGGCTTGGGAAACCTATTATCTTACCATGGCCTATCTTCACCTAGGATTACCATAGTAGTTAGTCTATTACTCTCTTTTGTAATTGCCATTTTCTTACTCTCCATTGAGGATAATCCTGGGGTTTAACTCTTTTCCTGACTTTTGTTCAACCATCTATCGTGAGTAACCAAAACGTCCGGATTATCTTCGGTCGTCGTCTTCATGCCAACAACATTCACCTCCTTCTGGTTTTCGTGAAGCCTTTGACAATGCATCAGCAACCCTGGTTCTGTCTTTCACAGTGGTCTATGCTACGAATTTCCCCTGAAAAAAGTTGTATAGTTGTAGCATTTTAACAGCCCATCCTCGCTAATCTCCCGCTTGGGGATCTTTTTAAACTGTTTAGGCCATTTTCAAGGCCATATGATATCGGATATAACTTTAGTTTCCTATGGCCTTTCCTAAATAAGGACGGGAATTTTTTTCAAATGGCCCACAAGAACTGCAAGACACTTCCCAACTCAGTGTTCCAGAGATTATTTTCTTTTCTTCTGATAGTAAGACCTCTACTTGCGTACTTGCTTATTCTAAGGGTTGCTCTCCAATGAGTACCAGTTTGAGATAAAGTAACTGTGCTTCCCAGGTCCAAGAATATTAGTGATGCATCAGTCTGGAGGGTAAACGGCTTGTCACAAAATTGGGTACAAGGAGTCAAAGTGGTGATAGAAGGACCAGTTTTTTCGTTTCTAGTTCGCTCAAAAGGGCTGACTGAGATGTTCCTCTCGCCAGTGCCATTTCTGACATCTTCCTTCAACGAGGCTTGATCAAGGGTGAAATGACTACCGTTTGATAAATTCGATAACAAAACGACGGTACCACAAACCCACGAAGCTAGGCCCTACAAAATCTTCTTCAAACATTTTATTGAACTGTAGTTTGGGGTTTGTGGTAACCGATAAATTGCTGATGCTTTATGCAAGGGATCTACTCTGAGGTCCATTCTCATTTAACCAACGTACCCCAGGTATCCTCAAATTCTTACTCGTCGGGCAAAATAGACTGCTTGTCTCCAATTGATAGTCAAATTAGCTTCAGCTAATCTCCTAAAAACGTCTCCACCAGGACCATACATACGTGTCTCAAAAATCCGGAGTTTAACTACAAACATAACCTTCATCGAGGGTAGAACAAATAAATAAGCTCTTCTAAAATTCTAGCTCCAAGGACAAGAGTCTATCAAACCTTGATGCCATGTTGCATTGCGCGTTGTGTAAGCCAAAATGGCATCCGAACATAAAATTAATACATCCCCTACCTGGGACTGTGTAGAATCTGTCCTTATCTGTGACAATTTACTTCAAACGGAACTTGCACATTATGCCGATGTTAATGTCAATGGACGTGATGAAATATAATTTGGCATCTTCTTAAAATGCTGTCTAAGATATGACTGGACACGTAAGGCAAAAGGATATAGCGTCTCGCCCCCCCGGTCTTTGTAACTCTGCAATTAAGTTGGCGATTAGTCCTACAACAGAACCGGTAAACTTACAATGCCTGTCTGTTTTCCTGACCAAACACAACTGGAGAGGCCAGATGACTTCTTCGATGTACGACAATTACCGTCATTTATCATCTCATTCAACCTCCTTGGTTCCAAGATAGATTGTGATATGAATTTGCGGTGTCACAGGGTAATAGAACGCTGTGTTTAAGTGGTGCTGTCGATTTGCACCAGTATCTATGATAACTGTGAAACCTTACTTAGTGCAAATCCTAGTTTCTGAGGTTTCTGTCCCACCTTCCACATAAGTTTGAGGAGGTTTTATCCAGTGTATTTCGCTTGCTCTTCGGTTTAAAACGATGATCGAGCGTTGTAAATGCTGGTCGGACATTAAGCGTTCAGTCATTCATTATTTTCTTTCAACTGAAGCTCCCAAACCTCCATGAGCATAAACGTTCTTGGATTTAAATCCTGCATTCTTCTTCCCAAAAAAATCAATGGCCCAAATTACAAGGCGGTGGATTAAATGGTAAGGCAAGTATTATGAATGTCATTCAACTCTACTATCTTTCCCATTTCAGCTCCACTGGTAGGGTGGGGTAGAGTCCAAGGTAAAATACTGTAGGTGACTCCGTGCAGCAAGAGTCGTCGAGGCTTACTGCCTACTCCAGAGACATGGATTCATATGGGACTCCCCTCTTCTCGAAACTCTTCTGAAGGTACGCCATCCATCAAAGATCGTTGGGGAAGCCCCTCCGGAATCAAGAAGAACCAACTAAAGTTGATAACCCGATGATATTTACCTTTAGAGATAGGGCCTGTTATCCTGCAGCCCTTAATATTTACGGAGAGGTTTATCACTTCACCTGTGCAAATACAGAGCCATCACAGTCATCAACCACGTCCTGCCATATTAGAAGATTCATCGATAGACTTTTGGGGGTTTGACAACGAGCCTCGCCATAAATTATGCTCTCCCCCTGAATCCGTTTCCCCTTACTCCTTTTTCCGCATGAACCATCCTGCACCATTGGAACACCTGATTTGTCACTAAAGTCTTTCATTCCTTGTGTGCATGATTACTTGAAGCTGTGTCCTGACTGGTCACAGGAAAAGTTTCTTACATTTTCTTAAGCAGGGACCAGTACTCTTGCATAATAATTCCCACTCGAGAGCATATGAAAAACATCTAAACTGATGTCTGAAACTTCATTCACATCAGCTATCGTAGCGAATGAAAGTCTTGTGTTCGTTGACTCTACTGGTTGGATGGCCGATAAAGATTAGATTCCGGTTCTAACAGGTTTTCTTCCAGTAGGAGGTAGGTTGATGATTCTTCCAACTCTCCATTTCGGCATCTTCAAGTTGCACGACCAAGTCTAATTAGATCTCTAACATCCCTGGATGTCATACCGAGCTAACCGATCGACATAGAAGAAGGCAGAATATTCTTTCTACAAAGAATCTTATCATTTCCGCTTCTTTGGAGAAGGTACACCACTCTTGGGCAACCAATGTCGAAAAATAGTTGTTCAGAACTGCGCAAATAATAACTCCAATAATACTCATTATGACCTTGGATTGCGACCTGCCTACATTATTTTCTTCCCATAGTCGATCCTCATAATCCCTTGGTTTCAAACCTCAAACTTCAGTTCGTACCACCAACTCCGCCCAAGTTCCGAGGCATCTTCCTTACAATGACTTCAACCAAGATAAGAGCAGGTACCTTGGAACAAATCGTAAGCCGAGCTATACAAGTCCTCTTCTGTAAATTCCTAGCATGTCGTAGTTCTTCTAAAATGGAAAAAAAATTTTTTAAAAAAAAACTATTTCTAGAAAAGGCGTTAATGCCTAAGTCCCTTCGCCGTCACCCAGAAAATTGAAACGCCCCAATCTTTTAACTGGAATTTGAGTTTCTTTATTACTACGGGTTCTTGAGTCTCCGGTGTTTTACTACTAGATCAGATTTCTTACCCTGTGTTGGTTTTGCTGATTGCTTCATCATCTTCAAGACTCACTATCTCAGAGCATCCATTAACTCTCTTTGGCCTATATAATTCCAAACATTCCTCCCAAAAAGCCTGATTTACTGTTTGCTTACTATTCATCAACTTCATATTAAATGCGGGGATATAAACGCTATAAATTATAAAGTGAGCAGTAAGAACCGCTTTCAAACTTCTTACCTCAGGTGCTTTCAATGTTTCAGTTTCTCCAGGCCTCTCCTGACAGTGCTTCAATTCGGTGGCTGGGATCCCTAAGTCAGCTCACATTTTGGGAGAAAAAAGCTTACCCCTTCCTTTTTCCCCACCTTCAGTAATAATCTTAACTTTTTTCTACTCATCATGTCATGAACTGTTCTGTTAATTTCTGTTACTACTCCTCTAATTTTTTAATTCATATCTCAAATCCTCCATATATTTAAACCTATCTCATATCCATTATTTTAATTGGTTTAAATTAATATATACTAAGAAGAAAAAAAAATTAATATTAAATATTATTCTATATCTAATACTAGTAAAGATAAGAAGGAATGAAATATTTAAGTTCTAAAAATAATCATCAACTAACTAACTAAAACCCTAAATCAGAAATGTAACTCACTTCTATCGTTAAAATATTAATGGGAAGCAAAATTTTTTTTTCTTTAATTTACTCCTGAATGTAAAATAATTCTAATTTTTCTAAATCAACAAACAGAAACACTACAAAAAAATTATCCTTACAAAAAAAATAATTCATTCAAATATATCACTAAATACCACTAAATCCTAACCATAAAATATAATTTTATATCACAATTTTTTTATAAAACAAAAATTTATTCTTAATTATCTTTACTCAGTCCTGCCACGTTTGTATGGCGCCACTAAATGTCACGCCTTGCCCCAACCGAGTAACAAGACCAATGGCCAAGCTCAGTGGAGAAGGTGTGTAGGGTTTATTAGTTAAAGTATAACTTTATTTTATAAATTAAACTTCAATAGTCAGAAAATTAAAATAATAAGGGCGGCCACGTTGTTTAGTTTTCAAAGGTAACAACTGAAATCCAGTAATTCTCAAAACAAATTAAGTTTAATTTACAATAAATCCAACTATAGATTATAATCTTCAAACTTTAACTATAAAATTAATAAGCTTAAATATAGAATCCAAAGACAATAACTTGCCATCCATTGGGGCTTTAAAATACAAATTAATAGGAGGCCCTTTTATCTTTAATTGATATGTGTAATACACAATAATCTATAACATAGAGTACCTCTCCATTGCCGACGAGATAACTTGCAATTCTTGCAAAGTCTCTGAACTCTTCCATCTGAACACTTTGATTTCCGCCTATCGATAGCGGGAGCAAAATCCAAATCCCTCGCTAAAGCGTCGAGGGTGTGGACGCTTCAGTGTCTGCTGCTCTCGGCTTGTTCCCCGTTGCCGCCATCGCTTCTTGTATTCGGGCTCACCTCGCGCAACCCCTGCCCCGCGCACACCAATCTCCCGCCGGTCTTCCTTATACACAATCACCCAGTCTTCGTGCGACGGTAAAAAATGGTCCGCGTAACAGTACAGGTAACCGCTTAACAAAACCGTATGAATAAATACAAAGGTTAATGGGAAATCATTCAGTAAATTTTAATTACCTCCCAACGGAAACCGTCTTAATTGTAAAAAAAACAAAAAAAAACGGGTCTGCGAACCTTGCAGAGCTAAATGCATAGATAGAAATATTCTTCAGCAGAAAGAAAAACAATTACTGAAATATGTCTGAATTTAACATATTAATTTTATTGAAAACTATTTACTATAACTAGTACTGTAATTTATAATGAATCAAAATAATAATTTTTTAAACTCAATCACATCAAATTTTTAGTAGCCCAAGTAACATTTAATGACGGAAAGAGGAGGGGGTGGCAGATCTACACCGTAACAATATTTTGGTTTTGCATGGTGTCTCGTATAATAAAGATCTCTTGATAACAATAATTGGTATTTAGGGTTCAAATAAAGTGGTTTATTTTATAACGGAGTATTATTTATGAGCAGAAGTGGGGGTTTACTGAAGGCTGAAAACCGAAAAATTCATCAAAAATTCTCGGTTAATAAAATTAGATCTATCACTTATTCGATCCCACGTGACAACTGAGATATTACGAATTTTCAAAATTCTCCCCTTCTAAACCCCCCTCCCTTGGTCCGATTTTAGCCATTAACCCTCCATCGGGCGCGTGATCTCTCAGATACACAGTTTCTAGAAAAATATTTACCACACCTCCTAGCATAGAGTGGTGTTGTAGTGCTTCGAGTTATGTGTTTTAGAGAGCTCCCCCTCAAGGTATGTTGAGTCACTGTGTTTAACGGAGTCTTCAGTTTCACCTGTCATTAAATTGTATCTCCTAGATACCACGCGCCCGATCTCGTAAGTTTTTTTGAAATCTGTATTTCATAAATATGTACATCAATTAAGTTTCTCTTTATTAAATGGAATCATATAAACCTATTATTCTATTATTTTGCTCAAACATGAGCTTTCAAAAGAACTTGTACAAGGATATATTGCACGACGCAGTGACAATAGTAGACGTTTGCCAACCGAACTAAGGACGAAACTTGAAGACTACAGAGACTCATAAGAGTACACTAGCTCATTGGACCATACATTGAACTCAAGTACAGAACAGCATAAAAAATGGCCCTCCACTACAACGAACAAAAGAAAATGATGTGAACCATGCAAAACTGAAAATAAATGTAGGTGTACTAATTACTGTTGTGAGATTTGCAAAAACAAAATTTGTTAACAACATAGTTCCATGCTTTGTCCTAATTGTAATGCAGCTCTGCAAAAGAAATAACAATTAAACTGGTATTTTTAAAATTTGTTGATGATTTTCATTAAGTCTTATCTAAAAGTAATTTCATGCTACTTATTTTTGATTGAAGTTATATTTAAATCATTTTTTTATATTGTTCACAAATTGAAATGAAATATGTATAATTGAGACGTGTGCGTTTAAACAATTCATTTTGATATTTGAGTTTTTTAATTATATTTTAAAAATTATCGTCCACCGTTTCTTTATATTATAATACTTGTCAATTTTAAAAATTATTTACTTATTTTAAACAAATACCTCCTCTTTTATGGTTTCTAATCACACGCTACACATTTTAGTGCAAAATATAGATTAAAAAACTGTATTTCCGTAAAAACGGTTGAGGATGATCTGTGAGATACACGCGCCCGACAGCGGAATATTCTTGACGCACCCGACCGCGGGTTAACAAGCATGATCTTTAATTTTGCATGTAACGCATTTATCTCGAGTTTGGTAACGATAAAGTAATAACTTAGTCCGCTAGAGCGGTAACATGTGGAACGGACCCATCCGTCTTATCTTGAAATGATTGTTTTCGAGAAAGTGAGAGAAATTCTAAAAATATTCCTTAGCCATGGGAAATACTCGACTGCTGTAGAGTCGATCAAGTTCTTTATTCGATTCAGAAGGCTGTTTACAATGACCATATGTATATGACTCAAATGAGAAATGGCTTAATAAGAAATGAAAGAATCAAGAATAGAATCATATGATGTATAAATCTCGAGTCCTTGAGTTTTGAAAGCCGCCGGTATATTTAGAATGCACGTACGACACAACAAAAGATTTCTTTGTTACTCTCGGGAAATATTTAGCCACGTTAAAACTTCCATTCTTCCACTTACTTCCTTTTCTTTGTAAAGTTGGTGTGATGCATTTATTTAAAAAGGCATTTAAACTTTAGAGTTGAATGTGTTCGTGGCGAAATTCTCTCTGAATTTGGTGGTCATATATAAAAGTAATTTCAGTATTAATTAAGATGAATCATTCTTATTTCTTTCTTTTTTTATCTTAATTAACTGTCAAATTACAAATAAGAAAGATGAATCATTCTTCTTTCTTGGTGCTCAGGTTAGCCATGTGATTTGAAGCGTTGGCTTTAATTTCACATTGTAAACCTAGAGTGGCGAATTCGACTCCCGCCTGGGGAAATAGGAATTTATTTGAGTACGTCAACTCATTTAATAAAATCCTTAGTCCCACCCAGGCTAGAAAAGGGTGGTAACCTGTAGATAATCCGTCCCAATTAGCCACAGTTGCATAAAGTGGACCTTAATAAATAAATAATAATAATTTTAAAAAAAATTCATATTTCTTGATAAAATGTTGTTCAGTTTCACCAGTAAATAAAACGAACATATTATTATTGATATATTATATGTAAAATGCTATTATATCTGTTATGTTTTAATTACCACTACGAAATAACCCGTCGCTTAGCAGATTTCCCTGAAGTAAAATCAGCTATTGAGATTATGCTCATGACGCGATTATTCTAATTTTTATCGAACATAAATAGCAAATGACGAGGTAATTTTAATATATATATATATATATATATATATATATATATATATATATATATATATATATATATAAGCGATTCATGTGAAACTAATGATCAAGATCGCTATTGGTTGAAAACCTGTGGGAAGGGGGGGGGAGGTTGAGACGGGGGAGGTTGGACAATTTGAAATCTCTTTTCGTCATTACAGATATGATCGAAAAATATGATAAAATCTTATTGCAAATTTAATCGTCAAAAAACGTTATTATTTACACATTTTCTCTATAATTTTTTTGAATTATTTAGACTCCTACACCTCTCATATTATGCAATAAACTGTTATTCTCCTAATAACATAAGTTGTTATTAACAAATTTTAGCAGATTTCCCTTGAGGTCGTACTTATGACGCGAATTTTGAAAAATTGCCTCAATAGTCTATCGATCCTACCCAGGAGATGACGAAAATGAGGTCCGTTCAAAATTATATATATATATATATATATATATATATATATATGTCTGTTAACGCTGTTACCAAACTTAATATTTAAGCGTTCTACGTAAAAAGAAAGATCAAGTTCGTTAATGGCTGAAATCGGACCAGTGGGAGGGGGGGTTTAGAGGGGGGATTTTTGAAAATTCAAAATATCTCCGTTATTATGCGTCGGATCGAAAAATTGTATAAAATCAATGCTATTGTAAATTAAATGTAATATAAATATTGTTCTATACATTTATTCTGTATCTTGAATATTAACCGAGATATTTCCATTTGTATTGTGTGTGTGGTCGACGGAACCCCGCCATGTTCCGGACTCTCCGCCGAGAGCTCTAGTGGCCGTTTCTAGAACTATTTGTCCCTCGTGAATAGGTTTAGAGATCCCTTCTGTAGCTGTAGTAGGCTGTTATTAGGCGGATTTCTCTATTGTAAAGCTTCACGTGGGAAATCTGCTTTGTTGACGGAGCCCCTGCGTGACGGACTTTTATCTTTTTTCTAAGTTCAAATACCAAATATTGTTTCAATTTAATTTGCGAGATACATGCAATTCGTTTTGCGATAATGCCATCAATTAAGGTTTTAGCGTGTTGTCTCAAAACTCGATATTGAATCGTTTATTTAACACTAAAGTAAACATTTGTGATTGGGAGAAACCTGACTTGGAGGAGTAGGGGTTTAGAGTGGGAAGGGAATTCAAAATAAAAATACCTTCGTTATTGTGATTCGGAACGTAAAATGTTATGGAACCAATTTTTTTAAACTATTACAGCTCTACAATTTTCGTTCTATGCGTTTTTTCGTAACTCAAGTACTAAGCGAGTTATTCGTACTTGTTGTTTTCACCCTTCAGTAACATCCCCCACTCCTTCTACTTATCCGTTTTTTTCCATAGAAATAGAGAATAAGTGGTGAGATGAGATGAGTAGTGAGTTATATCAGCACGAGGGAAATCTGCTATAGTTTTCGCAGCCCCAGCATGACGAACTGTTTCAAACGTCCTCCAATCGTATCCGTCATTGTTTCCAATATTCTAGAATTACAGCGGTATCGTATTATCTTATTTTAGCAGATTTCCCTTCAGGGAAATCAGCTATTGAGGTTGTACTCATGACGGAATTTTCGACATTTTTCTTCAAATGTCCATCGATCCTACTTAGTAGATGACGGAAATGAGGTCCGTTCAAAACTGTATATATATATATATATATATATATATATATATATATATATATATATATTTGTCTGTTACCGCTCTAGCGGTCGCAATTTTTGTTTGATCGTTACGAAACTCGAAATTTAGTCGTTTTATGTAAAAATAAAGATCAAGTTCGTTAACGGCTGAAATCGGACCAGTGGGAGGGGGGGGTTTAGAGGGGAGGATTTTCGAAAAATCGAAATATCTCCGTTACTATACGTTGGATCGAAAAATTGTATAAAATCAATCTTATTGCAAATTACATTTACTATAAATATTGTTCTATACATATTTTCCGTATAATGAGTATTAACCGAGATATTTGTATTTTTTGTAATGAGTTCCGCTTTCAGTAAACCCCCACTCCTACTAGGGACATATTAATAATAAGCTGATATCTAATGAACCACGTCATTATTAGATTAAATACAAAATATTGTTTTCAACAAAGCTTTATTTTACGAGGTACAAACAAATACGGTCTTTGGACCCCCCTTTTTTTTTTTTTTTTTTTTTCTTGGACTACAAAAATCTGACTGATTGAGATAGAAATTATTTTGATTCATTTCAAATTACTCCACTAACTATAATAAATAGTTTCCAATAAAATTAATATTTTATATTCAGATATATTTCTTTAATTGTTTGTTTTTCTGGTCTATCTATCGACACTGCACTACAAAGTTGGCTAACCTGTTTGTTTACAATCCAGCCGTATTACGTTGTAGGTTACGTTCTATTATTAATTACAGTACTAGATACAAAAAATTGTTATATGAATAAAATTTATAACTTATATTCAAATATATTTCCGTAATAGCTTTTATTTCCGGTAAAAGCTGGCTAACCTGATTGTTTAGAACTCAGGCTGTTTGCTATCAGGAAGGTTCTTACCATTTGACTTGCCCTTTATTTGTTTACTTAATATTCACAGCAGTATTAAGTCTTACAAATAATGGATATTCTGTGGTACTATTTAGTGTTTGTGTAATAAGTGTTCAGAGCGCTGCTATCATTAACGGTAAGTCCATCTTTTGTGTTCTTGTTGTTTTTTGAGATTGAATTGTTTTTAAATTAATCCCGGAGCCTAACGGACGAGAGTTACTTTCCCGACAAAAGCTAGTTCGGCCGTTTCTTTGACTTGCTCGGCTCTCGTGAAATTTCTCTATTGTAAAACTTCACGTGGGAAATCTGCTTAGTTTACGCAGCCCCTGCGTGACAGACTGTTTTATTTCTAATGTTCTCATGCTGAACTGAATATACGTGTAGAAGTGCATATTGCGTGCTCTTCCAGATCAATAAAACACAATATCCCCAAGTCCCAACTGAGTTTAATATGCTTTATAAACGATTAGCGTCTTCCCGATGGTCATAATTCATAGTCAATAAGATGTGAAAGCCAAGGAGGGTGGGCGGATCGAACCGGGAGCCAAATTGGACTGAATTATTTCTTCAAACTGTCACCATTATTATCCCAGCTGTCATACGACAATGTAATATTTTCTGCCAATAAAAAAAGAACCAATTTACATTCAATCTCAGCCGTCTTTGCTTGGACAAACGTGGGACGAAGTAGTCTCATTGAATAGCGCTTTGTGACTATTTGTCACATTTAATGAGTCAAATTTCCTGTTTACCGTCAATATTGTAATACAATATATACTCTACAAAAATTCAGACTTGGAAAACTTTATACCAATAATGAGGCAGATAAAATTGCAATCGTAAATAGTTTAATGTACATAGACAACAAAGAACCATTATCAAACATCAACATTTACACTGATAGCCACAATTCTTTACAATCACTTCAAAATTAGACAATTCATGACCCTTTGACAGAAAATATCAGACAATTAAAAGACTTAAACAAAATAATGGGCACATACACTTTTGCTGGATCAAAGGGCATTCGGGAATTTTGGGAAACGATCACGCTGATTTATCTGCAAAAGCAGCCTCAAAAGATACCACAATTCCAGAAAGATACAAAAAAATAACAAAATCACACCTAAAAACACAATTACTTACTGACTCAATTAATATGGATATGGTATATGACTACGGAAGGATAACACCTAAAACTATTTATTCCCGACATTAAGGAATATTTAGGATAAAAATTAACATTTTTCTTTGATTATTCACTTGAGGTGGGAAGTTGTCCATTGACAATACCCACATTGGAGGGAACATTGGCTGGTGCTACACGGAGTTATTCTGAGCACTACACAAAGAGATCTCTTGGCCAATTACGCTTCAGACGTCGTCTTGGGTTTTCTGAAATATGGCTAGATGAGTGTCATTGGACTAAAGGATTAGGATGTGCGGGAAGGAGAGAGTGGAATTTCTGATATCGGGATTTGGGAGGGCATGGACAAAAGGAATGTTAAGGTCATTATTGGATACGTAAAACGGGGAATCTGTAATTGTGCGGAATATTCTTGATTGGAGGGTTTGGATTTTGTAGGAATTTGAAGGTTTAGTGAGGAGCCCCAAAGTTCAAGTTCGCCAAGGTGTCCATATTGGTCTGAGTACTGTTGTATAAACCAGCCGTTTGTTATGCAGTGATAGTTTAGATCTGTTGTCAAGTAGTCTGTACCGTCGACTCACTTCTTGTCGTTTTATTGTGATGTGAGGTTTCCAAGTTAGTCGCTTGTCTAATGTGAGTCCTAGATACCTAATTTGTGATTTTTGAGGAATTATTGCGCTATTGAGTGTAACTGGAGGGCAAATGGAACGTCGGAGGAAAATAAACATCAACAGACTATTACTTGACACAATTATTAACAGGACACGGAACAACAAACTCTTACTTTAATCGTTTTGACCTAACAGATCAACCAAACTGTTTCTGCGATTTTACTACTGAACAGACTTACAAACACTTGCTCTAAGACTGTAGACTACTAACGGACCAAAGAGAAGACTTTAAAACCGAATTAAAATGCCGACAATATTTTGTCCAATTATTATTGGTCGGTTGAGGAAAAACTTTTATTTTATAAACGCAATAAACAATTTAAAAAATTTGCTGAAGATTGTGCTACTATCTGAATTATTTAAAATCGAAATAAAGTTAAATTAATTATCTATTTATCATTGAAACCTAAGTTGGTTTTTTTTTTCTATTATTTTTTTTTCTTTCTCTTATAAATAATTTTAATTGACGAATATTTTAGCAGATTTCCCTTAAGGGAAATCAGCTATTGAGGTTGTACTCATGACGGAATTTTCGACATTTTTCTTCAAATGTCCATCGATCCTACATAGTAGATGACGAAAATGAAGTCCGTTCAAAACTGTATATATATATATATATATATATATATCTATATATAGATATATATATATATATATATATATATTTGTCTGTTAACGCTCTAGCGGTCGCAATTTTTGTTTGATCGTTACCAAACTCATAATTTAATCGTTTTATGTAAAAAGGAAGATCAAGTTCGTTAATGGCAGAAATCGGACAAGTGGGAGGGGGGTTTAGAGGGAGGATTTTCAAAAAGTCGAAATATCTCCGTCATTATGCGTCGGATCGAAAAATTGTATAGAATCAATCATATTGCAAATTCAATTTACTATAAATAATGTTCTATACTTTTATTCTGTATCTTGAATATTAACCGAGATATTAGCATTTGTATTCTGCGTATGGTCGGCTATGTTCGGCCTTTCCGCCGAGAGCTCTGGTGGCTGTTTCTGTAACTATTAATTCCTCGTGAAAAGGTTTAGAGGTTACTTACTACTACAGCTGTAATTAGGCAGATTTCTCTATTGTAAAACTTCACGTGGGAAATCTGCTTAGTGTACGCAGCCGCTGCATGAAGGCCTTTTATTTTATTCATAGTTAAAAAAATGTTATGTATCAAGCACACGTTATGTACCAATTGTTGTATGGGACGTGTGACTAATAAACTCTCTTCCTGTAGGCTTGCTTCGGGAAGGAAATAAATAAATAAATAAATATATATATATATATATATATTTTTATATATAATGCGTCTCATACAGCCCGGTATAAGAGGGAGGTCGTTAATGGCTAAACTCAGCTAGGAGAGAGGAAAAGGGGTTGGGGAGGGGGGGGGATTCTAAATATCTTCAGTACAAGTTGGTTAGTTGCACAGCATCGTATAGAACCAATCTTACTACAAGTTTAATTTTCTATGAATATTGTTATATATAGAATTCCTGTATCATGAGTATTAACTGAGATGTTTGCATTTTTGTAGTTTTTTGCCTTCAGCAAACCCCCACTTCTACTCATACCATATTAACAACAAGTTGTTACATCGCGATTAGACCTGAAGTGTGGTATACCAGCACGTGAGAAATCCGCTTAGTTTATGCATCCCCTAAGTCATGCACTTTTTGTAATAAGACGATTGGGGATATATTAGCATAGAGCCAGTATGAAATGAGTAGGAGTGGGAACTTGATGGAGGCTGAAACTCAAAATACAAAAATCTAGGTTAGAAATCGAGACAGAAAAAAAAAATGTATGGAGCAATAATTGTAGAAACTAATATTTCCTACATGATTTATAATATAAAATGATTCGGTCCGAAAGGTATAATAGCGGAGGAATGTCGAAAGTAACAGCTGCCCATTAACCCTTAATTGGCCAAGAACTCAAAAAATGACTTGAAATGAAAATTTTTCTTAAAAACACATTATTTTCGTTCCTAATAAATAGAATATATAAGGTTTTACTTATTTTTTTCCTGAACAAAAATATTACATGGTGTCTTTAAGTACACCTTGGCCAGTTACCCTAAAACCTTCGTGGTGTCTTTAAGTACACTCTGGCCAATCACCGTAAATCAATGGTGGTGTCTGTAAGTTATGTTAATAAACTGAAATAGTTTCTAAAAATGTAATTAAATAAATGTGTTGTAAATAAAAAATAAGTACATTGTAAACAAAATATAAATCCGTCAAAAATATCATTGCTCCTTCCATTCATTCAAGAAAACAGGGCCTTTCACAGGTGTTACAAAGTTTCACATTACTTTTTCAGCATAAAACAACCGTTTGATTTTGTTGACAGAGTCTGTACTTTCCTTTTGTAGTGAATACTTGTCAATGGTGCATCCCATCAAGTCTTGCTGCATTGGCTATGAGAGCTGCAGCAGTTCTTGGCTGCAATTGGTGGTGTCTAGCCCTTTTAGCTCGCCGGTCCAGCAGAATATTCTCTGCAATGTGTACTCGAAATTGTTTGAAATTCATTTTTTTAGGGTGTTCTTTTTGTGCAATTGCAATACGTTATTAACCACTAAATCCAATTATTAGCTGAAAATGTTCATGTAATATTTATGGGAGCGGTAACCTGTTCTATAAAGTGCAACGAACATGTCAGTAAGGTCAACACTTTGTTGTCATACCAATTAATAATGCTGATACACTTTTTGTTATCAACGTATTCTTCATAACATCCTCTTCCCTCTTTCACCCTCAATATTGAAATGTTCCAATATTTCATTCATTTCAATTTGAAAATTTCCTTCATCCATTTTGGGGTATCCGTCTGCCTTTTCTCCTTCATTGTTGCTTTCTTCTTCATCAGAGGTGATACTAAATTTTGGTAGCAAAGAGAAAACTGTTTTCACCTCGACTTTTATACGTATCTGTTAATTAAAATGGTAAAAGTAAGAAATAATATAAAATCATTTACCAAATTTGTTGGTATTTGGCAAGGGTGAACTTAAGTACACAATCATTAAAATACATGCTAGAACTCTATTTCTCTCCTGAATGGAAAATGAAACACATAGGAACTTAAATACAATCCTTTGCAACTAATTCACCCATTTTGGTTCATATTTAAATGGAATAGCGTATATTTTAATGAATTAGAAACTTCGCTGGCAACTAGTGTGAAGTAGGGTGGTAAAAATTGATGATTTTCTTCAGTATATTGCTAGTAATTAGCTCCAATAACAATAAATGGACTTGTGTCGCATATGTCCATGCTTGGGAGGTTACAGGGGTGTGGACTGTGGCCCAAAAGGGGTAAGAATAGAAGCAGTTGCTCTCTGAAAGGGTTAAATATGAACGGTGTCTTTAAAGACACCTTGGCCAGTTAAGGGTTAAGGGAAATCAGCTTTTGAGCTTAAACTTACATATAAAAAACTTATCTTTGAAAAGTTATGATATATATATATGATAAGAATGTGTTTTGTGTGTGTTTGACTTGTTTAATGTGAATGTTATATGTCTGTTTTTATGAATAGTTGTTGTTTCTAAGTTACTAAATTTTCTTTTCACTTATTTATTTACAAGCCTTTTTTAATTGTATGTTGTGTTCGTGTTTCTTTTTTCTTTTAGTGTTTTATGTTCCATTCCTTTAGGTTTGTACATTATGTTATTTCGTGTTCCATTTTTGTTTACTTGTTCTTTTTTTTGTTTTTCCCCCATGTTCAAGAAGAGTCAAGTCGCCATGGTACGGAGCTCTACATAATAAATTAATAAATTTTTGAAAGCAAAAAGGAACCATAAAGATTCAAGAGCAAATATAGTATTTTTAGGATAATCCTCATCTGGAAAATGGAAACGCTATCACGTTCCCGATCTAAATTTCATTGGACTGTGTTTAATATATACCACTATAATAATGGAGTTACAATTCAAATTTTATTAATTAAACATTAAATAAATAACTCATTATTCAAGCGACGACTCCATAAATATGATTGAACAACACAAGATGGGTATAAATCTTGCCTCAGAATCACTCAAGAGATGAAATATCCTTCATGAATCTGAATCCAATAAGATAATGGTTCTGATTAGTGTATGCAGTCTGAAGTAAATCCAACATTGCTGTGTATACTTTACCGCCATTTACACAACGAATAGGATTGGCTTCTGGAGTGCTGTAGCATTGTTTAGCTATCTGTACTACCACAGTATATTCAGCTAACCTTCGTAATCTGAGTTGAAACACGAATTTACTTCATAAATTGGAAATTAATTTAATTAATCGCCATATTAATGTGAGATCCAGAAAGGCCGTAACGCAGGGGCTGCGTAAACTAAGCAGATTTCCCACTTAAAGTTTTACAATAGATAAATCTAAATGCTGGTAACACCACCATTGTATTTATTGTGTGAATACATTCAAACGGTAATGAGAAATGAATCAGTCAATTCACTTTTTTTTTTCTTATTGAGGTGCTGGATGGTCAAGGAGTTATTATCTCAGGTAAGAAAAAACGCCTTTTTCCTTCACTGTTCTTTATTCGTTGCGTCAGAGAACTTTTAGAGCATACGCTCCAGCACCAGTGCCCTGCTGGCAAACAAATACCATAAAAACGTTGTACAATATGTCATTTAATTAAACAATTTAGAAAATATATGTACATGTCGATGGTCAAGAGTTAAAACATACAACTTTAAAAAATGTTTTAAAAAAAAAATAAGTGTCGCAGTGAATATTTACAGAAATAAGAAAAACTATTTTTACAGATTAAAATTAAAAATTAAAAACTTGTCAGTAGAATATATACACAATTTCAATAAATAGTTAAAATAAACAAATGAATAAAAATTGAATATTTACAGTTAAGTCTAAAATAGAATAAATAGTAAAAAGCGAATAGTCCAATTAAAATTAAATAAACAAAAATGCAGGAACAACCACTTTTTTTATTATCTCCACAACTGAAAGTGTATGAATAGTAAACAAACAGGACAGACAACGTTTCGGAGATGAATAGATAATTAGAAATATGTTAAACTTAAAGCAAAACAATTACTGAAATATATCTAAATATAATATTTTAATTTTATTGAAAACTATTTATTGTAGATAGTACTGTAATTTAATGAACCAGAATAATTTTTATCTCGATCTTGGAATGACATTCTTCAGGAAATACACTTTATTTACAAATATCTCCTTCAAAATTTTAATATCCAAATATCTCGGCTAATATTCATGATACAGAGAATTTGTATAGAACAACATAAATAGATAATTCAATTGTCAATAACATTGGACGTATAAAATTTTTCGAAATGATATATATATTGTGTTGTGAAAATTAAATACATGAAGGATTAGCAGAGAGAGCCACGTATTTGGGAGGTGTGAGTGAGCCGACCGAGGGACTGCTGGCGCCTGTAGGTTCTAGATCAGGGGTCTCCAAACTTTCCAGCCTTAAGGCCATACTGATTACTCCAGTAAGTTCCGAGGGCCAAAACCATATTATCATTGTTGCCGGTGGTAAAAAGTGAAATAGTCCACTGATGAAAAAAAAAGTTCGAAAAAGTACGCGACGTTTAAAAAAAGCTGCAAATCGGACTAAAGTCCGCAAAATGGCAACACTGCATATTATTAATTTTCCTGTCATTATCTGTAATTTCTAGATTAGTCGTAGAGTACGAGCCATGAGGAGTAACGTGACACGACATCTGGTGGACACAAGCGGAAATAGGTAGTACCTTCTATCGATTACTTCAGTAAACTAAATTTAATTTACTATAAAAAATATGTTCTCTAAAATGAGTTTTCAAGTATGCTAGCTCTCCGCGGGCCGGACAAAATCTGTCCGCGGGCCGGATGTGGCCCTCGAGCCGTAGTTTGGAGACCCCTGTTCTAGACTAAAGAGTCCAGTACCTTCGAGACCACGCCCATTGATGTTGCCGCTCCTCTATATAAGCACGTGCAAATCGGCCGACAGTTTCAGTTAGCTCTCAGCTGCCATCATGTGCGTTTAGTGCTACAGTGCGACTTGGTGCAGTGCGATAAAGTGTTTTTATGTGAAGTACAGTTTTGTGCCGTAACTGTAAGTATCAGTTTAGTGCCGTGTTTAAGACAGTGCAGTGCCGTTAACTTCGTGAAGTAAATTACAGTGTAGTGCCCGTCTTTTTGTGTACTTCAGTGAGCGTGATTGAATTATTGGACTGTGTAATAACAAGATCAGTGACGCTATCAGAGCGTATTGTGAGTAGTAATTAAGAATAATTAACCAAGTGTTTGTGCATTGTTAAATAAACTGTGCAGTGATAAAAACAGTGAAACTTGTGAGTGTTTAATTTACCAATCCAAAAGAACTCTTATTAACAACGTTTATTACTGGTTTTGTAATAAAACGTAACAATATATATATAGTTTTGAACGGAACTCATTTTCGTCATCTCCTGGGTAGGATCGATGGACATTTGAAGAAATTTTTCGAAAATTGCGTCTTGAGTAGCTAAAGGGAAATCTGCTAAAAGAATAAACATATTTTAAAAGGCCTGCCTAGCTCAGGCTCCATTGCTAATAAAGGAGTAGCACATATGTTATTGCTTTTCCATTATCTCTTAATTGGAAACCCATGTAAACAGTTGCAATTTAAGCTGGACATATATTATAAATTATGTTCCGAACGTAAAATAGAAAAGTAAACCCCTTCATTTTCTACCTGCTGGTGTAACACACCCGTGATTTCACCCCACCAAAATTGTCTATTTATCTGTAAAAATCTATGAGTTACATGGGAGTATTAATTAATACTTGAGTTATCGAAAAATTCGTAGATCAACAATTGTAGAAAATAAAAAGATTGGCTATATACCATTTCATTTAATCTTAGAATGAAGTGGTTCTTGTTAAACAGCAGCTTATTGCATATGTGGGCAACCACTGGCCCGCGAGACATTTTGAAAAACCCAATTAAACAAAAATATTACACTACTTACTCCAAATGAGGAAGATGAGGAGAGATTTGTGCGTTTGGCGGTACTTATAAATGCGAACAGTTCTTTTCAATGATGAAAGTTAATAAATCAAAACATTGTACAAGGCTGACTGACGATAATTTGGAAAATTCTTTTCGTCTTTGTATCAGTGGAATTAATCAAAACATAGATGGATTAGTTTCCCAAATTCAAACCTAAGTGTCTCATTGATTTCGGTGTCGCTATTTAAGTTTCGTTGTTTGAAGTAATTCCAAATTTTACGATATAATTATAACTGTGTACCTATTTTTTCATTTCATTTTGTTATTTTAACAAATTGTATTATAATTACATTGTCGTTTGATTTGATGTCTGATATCTATCGTCAGAAATTATGAACACTACTTTAAAATTCACTACTTTTAAAAGCGGCCCGCGAACGTATTTGCACAGTAAAGTTTGGCCCGCAACGTGCAGGTTGCCCACACGTGGCTTATTGTTAATATGATATGAGTAAGAGTGGGGGGCTATTGATGGCCGAAAACTAAATGAAGAAAATGTCTCAGTTAATATTCAATATATAGAAACAATCTATATAACAACATTTAAAGAACATTACATTTGGAATAAATTGATTTCATATAAATTTTCATATTCGCGGAGATATTTTGAATTTTCGAAATCCCTCCCTCTAAACCCATTTGTCGGATTTCAGCCTTGATGTTATATTTACGTATAATAATTAATTCGTATAAATATAGAGTTTGATATCGATTAAATAAACCCCTAGAGTGTTAACAGCCATAATATTAGATGTACCTATATACACTCAACCGCAAAAAAAACCGGACACTTAGATTTAGTCTTATAATTTTGTTAAATACTTAATATATATGTATATTAATCTTTTTAATTAAAATAATTGGTTAATCTATAGGTTATTTAAACAAAATCTGCCAAAAGTGAATAATTTTTATTGATTATTTACACAAAAATACAAAATAAAAAGATAAATTAACACATTTAAAAAAAAAAAAATTATTCTTCATTTTTATTACAGTGAATGGTAGACTTCGCTACCCCAAGCGTTTCGGCAATGTAACGTAAGCTCCGGCCTTCCATCTAAGTTTGAAAGACCCATTATTCTGGACCGAAATAAAAATAAAACATTAATTAAAGAAAATGCTTGGTTAATAATTAAAGATGTTTAAATGTGCGAAAAACTACTTACAGTTTAGAATAGATCAACTTCACGACAAATAAATCTAATCTGAGTTTTATCTAATTGTTTACTAATCCTGAAGGGATTAGTTCAATGGACTTAGACTCTAAATTCTCTGTAATAACTAGAATACCCACATAAAGAAAATTGCTGAAAATTAGCTTTTAATACGACAAAAATGAAGTGTCCGGTTTTTTTTGCGGTTGAGTATATATATATAGTAATTGAGAACTCAAGCTAGCTGATCATTCAGCTAGGACCGGTCATCTCCTGGATAGGATCGTTGGGCTACTGAGGAAATATTCCAAAAATCGCGTCACGAATACGACCTCAATAGATGATTTCCCTTAACTGAAATCTACCAAAATGCAAATGTTTTGGTTGAAATCGATGATAAAGAAAATAAGTATATAACAGCATTTATAGGCTTTTGAATACGTTAATGTACTTGCCCGGTTTCGTATGTTAACTTGATATGTGAACTTGAATTTTAGTTTTTCATAGAATGCAACACCAAAGTAGCGACCATTAGAGCAGAAAAAGTCCGTCACGCAGGGGCTGCGTAAACTAAGTAGATTTCCCACGTGAAGTTTTACAATAGAGAAATCTGCCTAATAACAACTGTAGTAGTAAGAAACCTCTAAACCTAAAACATTATTTAGGCCGTAATAACCCAGTAGTTTGTAGCCCCAATAAACAGTTAACCTAACCTCAAAACCTATTCACGAGGGACGAATAGTTATGGAAACGGCCACCAGAGCTCTCGGCGGAAAGTCCGAACATAGCCTACTGGTGACCACACGCAGAATACAAATGCAAATATCTCGGTTAATATTCAAGATAGAGAATAAATGCATATAACAATATTTATAGTAAATTTAATTTGCAATAAGATCTGTTCTGTACAATTTTTCGATCCGATGCATAGTAACGGAGATATTTCGAATTTTTGAAAATCCCCTCCTCTAAACCCCCCCTCCCACTGGTCCGATTTCAGCCGTTAACGAACTTGATCTTTCTTTTTACATAAAACGACTAAATATCGAGTTTGGTAACGATCAAACAAAAATTGCGACCGCTAGAGCGGTAACAGACAAATATATATATATATATATATATATATATATATATATATATATATATATATATATGTTCGGAAATGATGTCCGTTCGGAGTTTTGAACGGACCTCATTTTCGTCATCTCCTGGGTAGGATCGATGGACATTTGAAGAAAAATTTCGAAAATTCCGTCATGAGTACAACCTCAATAGCTGATTTCCCTTAAGAGAAATCTGCTAAAATGCAAGTATACACACACACACACACACACACATATAATATATATATTTATGGGCGCTCCTCATTTTCGTCATCTCGATAAGATAAGATCAATGGAAATTTAAGGGAATTTTTAGAAGATGATTAAAACCTCAATAGCTGATTTCACTCAAGGGAAATCTGCTAAAATCGTCTTACGAATAAGGATTTTTTTTTCTATCAACATTGATAAAGTGGAACTGATAAATCGTGCATGCTCCTATACTAAGATTCAAACTCTTATTTCCCGGGAAAATGTCCCATTGAAGGAAAACTAAATTTACTTCTGTATATACAGCATATGAGCTGTGACATTATGAATGAAGTAAGGCCATTGCTGGCTGATTATATATTCCAGAGTTCCATTCAGGCCTGCCTCATCGATTGGAGACCTTGTCACTTATTCCGGAACATAAAGCCTCAACTCTCCGAGAGTTTTATATTATATACAAACTACTTATAAACCTGTGGATATATACAGTTTGCTCACCTAAAGTCACTCTAGCACAACTAATGTGACACATTCGAATAAATTATCTTAGCCTCTTAAGGTTAAGAGAGAGCACATTTGTGAAATTGGTTTCCGCCAGATTGGCAATTTGAAACAAGATTAAGGGCACAGTGAAAAGTTATGGCGTTTATATAGAAAACTCTACGGTATGTGAATAAAATAAGAGGAAATTTACGCTCGTTCCAAAAATGTAACTAATGGTTTGGAAACCTGTTTAAAATAACAATTTGTTTCCAGGTTGTGGCTTAATCTACAGACCAAGGAGTTGTCCGTGAGCATGAAGCCGACATTTTCATGGAAAACAACAAATAAGAGAACAACGAGGACATCTAACCACACAGAAGAGACTAAATGCATCCAGGAGTGTAGATGATACCTCACTGGAAAACGATTTTATAAGGCAGACATGATCTGGCAACAATTGTTCTATAACTATTGTCTAACAAGGGAGGTTGGAGTTCCGAAAAATCAATAATGTGAAACGTATTGAGTTGTTCATCCGTAACAACCGTGCGGAACTACGATTTGAAGGGGCAAAATTAGAAATCGGTTTTAGCAGATTTCCCTTAAGGGCAATCAGCTATTGAGGTTGTACTCATGACGCGATTTTCGAAAAATTTCTTCAAATGTCCATGGATCCTACCCAGGAGATGACGAAAATGACGTCCGTTCAAAATTATATATATATATATATATATATATATATATATATATATATATATATATATATATATATATATTTGTCTGTTACACTCTAGCGGTCGCAATTTTTGTTTGATTGTTACGAAACTCGATATTTAACCGTTTTATATAAAATGACAGATCAAGTTCGTTAATGCCTGAAATCGAACTAGAGGGAGGGGGGGTTAGAGGGGTGGATTTTCGAAAATTCAAAATATCTCCGTAATTATGCATCGGATCGGAAAGTTGTATAGAACCAATCTTATAAAAAATTAAATTTACTATAAATATAGTTACATACATCTATCTTGAATATTAACCGAGAAAGTTGCATTATTATGAAGTCTGTGGTCGGGTAGAGTTCCGATTAGGTCGGCCATTTCCGTCATTGCTCGGCTCAGGTGGGAGGCTTCTTCTCCCTTCAGGTGGAAAGCCTCCCACTTCTTCTAACCTTTCCTGTCATTTTTAACCTTGCCTTACCTTCGTTACTTTGTGAGATCTATGCAAATACGTTTTGTTCATCCGCCCCCCTTCCTTTCTTTAGCTCTTGGACTACTAAAATTTGAGTTATTAAAATATGAATTATTCTTACAATTCAGAAGCCGTTTCAGTTGGGAATTTATTTTAATTAACTGAAAGATTTCTCATTATCGTTTGTATTTATTCACGGTGGTGTTGCGTTACCACTATGCAGATTTGTCTATTGTATAACTTCACATGGGTAATCTGCTTAGTTTACGCAACCTCTGCGTGACGGACGTTTTATTTATATTTCTGAGTGTCGTGGGCATATCAAAGAATACAATGTCAGACCTGAAAACACGGAACGGACTATAACAGCGATCGCAAGCAATCTTTACCTGATTGTGTACATTCCTCGCTACTCGTCAAGCGGAAATACTCCCAACCATTTTGGCAGATTCGTTGCGAATTCTATGGCGTCCTTCGTCTTATTAAATGACTCCATTGTCCAAACAGTGTCAAATGACAATTCTCACTGTTAGAATTTTACTACAATTAAACTTTTAACGATTATCTGATATGATTGCCATGAAAGCTTTAGTGTCATTTGATAATGCTCTTTTTATCTTAAGTGGGATATTGTTAAAACGGTAGTAGATATATAAAAAAGTTTCAAATTGTAGTATCTCCAAATAGTATACTTTAAAAGTGTGCAATCAGAATTTATTTAAATGTCTTATTTTTTTAAAGAACGCCCTATCAGTTTTTAATTCTATTTTTTTTATGAATCATATAGCTTATTTAACGATAGATTCAAATATATAAGACAGTTGTATTCCGATCACAATTTTCAAAAATAAGGTAAAAAAAAGTCCGTCACGCAGGGGCTGCGTTATATATGCAGAATTCCCAAGTGCGTCGTGTATTAGCATTTATCTCAAAAACGTAATAGTTGGCTTCTCAATGCAACAGCTTATTGTAAATATGACACAAGTAGGAGTGGGGGTTTACTAAAGGCTAAAAACGAAAAAAAATCAAATATCTCGGTTAATAATCAAAATAGTGAAAATACGTACTTAACAACAATTATAGAACCCCGCATCTGCTATAAGATTGGTTCTATGCGATTTTTCGATCCGACACATAATAACGGAGACATTTCAAATTTTAGCAGATTTCCCTTAAGGGAAATCAGCTATTGAGGTCGTACTCATGACGGAATTTTCTAAAAATTTCTTCAAATGTCAAGAGATGAGGAAAATGAGGTCCGTTCAAAACTATATATATATATATATATATATATATATATATATATATATATATATATATATATATCGTCACCAAACTCGGTATTTAATCGTTTTATGTAAAAAGGAAGATCAAGTTCGTTAACGGCTGAAATCGGACCAGTGGGAGGGGGGGTTTAGAGGGGGGATTTTTGAAAATTCAAAATATCTCCGTTATTATGCATCGGATCGAAAAATTGTACAGAACCAATCTTATTGCAAATTAAATCTATATATATATAAAATTGTAACCTCTGTCTGTACATTGATTTTTTTCGCGAAATTTCACGATAACTTTTCGTTTCACATGTCATAGACACCATAACTGCATTTTGTTTCTTTGGTGTCTGTTTGTTTGTTTGTTTGTTTATTTGTTTGTTTGTTTGTTTGTTACCTTTTCACGCATAAACGGCTGAACCGAATTTTATGAAACGTGGTATGTATATTACTACTAGCCCAACTTAGACTTTAGGCTATATTAATATTCTCTAAGACGAACAGGAGTGGGGGTTATAAGGGAGGCCTGAAATTAAAAATAGCGATATTTCGTTTCCTATTGCTTTTTCAGCAAATATGCACATAACAAAAGTTGTTTATTTTGTAATTTAGAGTAACTTTTGTTATATGCACTTTTGCCGTTTACGGAAGTATGAATGAGTTATAAGCTAAAAACTATAGCGGGAGTCCACAACTTTATTTGGCACAAAAGACTCAACCGAACTAAACCAAACTCGCTATGCGAATTAATACTAACGATTTCCTTATAATAAGCCATACTAACATTTCTAGGGACAGGCAGGAGTGGGGGTTGTAAGGGAGACCTGAAATTAAAAAGAGCGATATTTCGTTTCCTATTGGTTTTTTGGCAAGTATGAACATAACAAAAGTTGTTTATTTTGTTATTTAGAGTAACTTTTGTTATATACACTTTTTTCGTATAACGTATTATAAACGAGATATACGCTAAAACCTATAGCGGAAGTGAGCAATTTTATTTGGCACAAACGACTCAACCGAACTAAATAAAACTCGGTATGTATATTAGCACTAACACCTTCATTATAATAAGCCATACCAACATTTCTAAAAAAAGTCCGTCACGCAGGGGCTGCGTAAACTAAGCAGATTTCCCACGTGAAGTTTTACAATAGGGAAATCTGCCTAATAACAACTGTAGTAGTAAGAAACCTCTAAACCTAAAACATTATTTAGGGCGTAACAACCCAGTAGTTTTTAGCCCCAAAAAACAGTTGACCTAACCTCTAAACCTATTCACGAGGGGCGAAGTTATAGAAACGGCCGCCAGAGCTCTCGCCGGAAAGTTCGAACATAGCAGTATCACGCAGAATACAAATGCAAATATCTCGGTTAATATTCAAGATACAGAATAAATGAATAGAACAATATTTATAGTAAATTTAATTTGCAATAAGATTTATTCTATACAATTTTTCGATCCGACGCATAATAACGGAGATATTTTGAATTTTCAAAAATCCCCCCTCTAAACCCCCCTTCCCACTGGTCCGATTTCAGCCATTAACGAACTTAGTCTTTCTTTTTACATAAAACGATTAAATTCCGAGTTTGGTAAAGATCAAACAAGAATTGCGACCGCTAGAGCGTTAACAGACAAATATATATATATATATATATCTATATATATATATATATATATATATATATATATATATATATATATATATATAGATATATATATAATTTTGAACGGACCTCATTTTCGTCATCTCCTGAAGAACTTGAACTTGAAGAAATTTTTCGAAACTCGCATCATGAGTACGACCTCAATAGCTGATTTCCCTTAAGGGAAATCTGCTAAAAACGGGCAGGAGTGGGGGGTTTTGTAAAGGGAGGCCTGAATTTAAAAATAGCGGTATTTCGTTTTCTATCGTTTTTCGGCAAATATGAACATAACAAAAGTTGTTAATTTTGTTATTTAGAGTAACTTTGGTCATGTTAATTATTGTCTTTTAACAAAGTATAAACGAGATATACACTATAAACTAAAGCGGGAGTCAAACGATTTCATTAAGCACTAACGAGTAAACCGAACTTACAAAAACTCGGTATGTCAATTAGCATTAATTCTTTCCATGATTATAAGCTATATTAAAATTTTTAGGTTAGAACGGGAGTGGGGGTTATAAGGGAGGCCTGAAATAAAAATTCGCGATATTTCATTGTCTATTTGTCTACGGAAAAATATGACAATTTGGAGGACAGTGAAGACTTATATAGAAAATTAATTTTATTATTAGCAAATGCCAACAACGGGAATTAACCCTAAACACTGGGACGGGTAAATGTCAAAATATTGTGCAAATTAAAGCCTTGGCAAATAAAATACCATCACCATTCAGCCTCAAATCAGTTCCCGGGCAAAGCCGGGTATCTGAGCTAGTTTACTATAAATATTGTTATATGCATTTATTCTCTTATCTTGAATATTAACCGAGATATTTGGCATTTTGTAATCTGCATGTTCGGACTTTCCACCGAGAGCTCTGGTGGCCATTTCCATAACGATTCGTCCCTCGTGATTAGGTTTAGTGGTTAGGTTAACTGTTTTTTGGGGCTAGAAACTACTGGGTTATTACGCCCTAAATAATTGTTTTAGGTTTAGAGGTTTCTTACTACTACAGTTGTTATTAGGCCAGATTTCTATATTGTAAAACTTCACGTGGGAAATCTGCTTAGTTTACGCAGCCCCTGCGTGACGGACTTTTTGAAATTCCCGCTTCAAACCCCCTTCCGATTTTACCCGTTAACGAAATTGAGCTTCATTTTTTACATAGAATGCTTAAGTATCGAGTTCGGTGTTGATCAGAAAAAAAATTGTAGAATGTTAAAAGACACACACACACACACACACACACACACACACACATATATATATATATATATATATATATATATATATATATATATATATATATATATACTAGCACAGATACTCCGCTTCGCCCGGGAATTCATATGAAGCTGAATGGTGATGGTAATTTTTTGGGAAGGCACAATAATTTGACATTTACCCGCCCAGTGTTTAAGGTTTATACCCGTCGTTGCTGTGGGATTTATTAATAATAAAACTAATATTTTTATTTAAGACTTCACTGTCCTCCATATTGTCATATTTCCCGCCTCCTGTGCATTATGCATCGATTTGAATTATGAAGGACAAAATATTAACATAGATTTGAATTAATGTTTTCAGGTGAGGTACTTGGTAGTTTATATTGGGAAGAATTGATGAGCATATCAGTATTTCTACGCAAATTACTTGCTTCCTACATGGTTCCAGAAAAAATGTATAAAACAAAAGTTACTCTAAATAACAAACTAAACAACTTTCGTTATGTGCACGTTTGTCGAAAATCAAATAGACAATGAAATATCTCGAATTTTTATTTCGGGGTTCCCTTATAACCCCCACTCCCGTTCGGACCTAAAAAATTTAATATAGCTTATAATCATGGAAGAATTAATATTAATTGACATACCAAGTTTTAGCAGATTACCCTTAAGGGAAATCAGCTATTGAGGTTGTACTCATGACGGAATTTTCGACATTTTTCTTCAAATGTCCATCGATCCTACCCCCGAGATGTCGAAACTGAGGTCCGTTCAAAACTGTATCTATATAGATATATATATATATATATATATATATATATATATATATATATATCTATATACATACATATATATATATATATTTGTCTGTTAACACTCTAGCGGTCGGAATTTTTGTTTAATCGTCACCAAAACCGGTATTTAATCGTTTTATGTAAAAAGGAAGATCAAGTTCGTTAACGGCTGAAATCGGACCAGTGGGAGGGGGGGTTTAGAGGGGGGATTTTCAAAAAATTACAAAAAATAAATACAACCTGGTCGAAAACATCAGCACAATTATATATATATATAATAAGCCATACCAACATTTCTATGGACGGGCAGGAGTGGGGGTTATAAGGAATGCCTGAAATTAAAAATAGCGATATTTCGTTTCCTATTGGTTTTTCCGCAAATATAAACATTACAAAAGTTGTTTATTTTGTTATTTAGAGTAACTTTTGTTATATACACTTTTTTCGTATACCTAAGCATAAATGAGTTATACGTTAAAAACTACTGCGGAAGTCAACAATTTTATTTGGCCCAAAAAACTCAACCGAACTAAACCAAACTCGGTATGTGAGTTAGAACTAGTTGCCTTCCTTATAATAAGCCATACTAAACATTTCTAGGGACGGGCACGAGTGGGGGTTATAAGGGAGACCTGAATTTACAAATTTTTATTCATTAACAAATCCACATAAACGACGGGTTATTAACCCTAAAACCACTGGGGACGTGTAAATTATCTAAAATATTGTGCAAAGACTAAAGCCTTGCCAAAAAAATTACCATCACCATCCAGCCTCAAATGATTCCCGGGCGAAGCCGGGTATCTGAGCTAGTATTATATATATATATTATATATAATATATATTATATATATATATATATATATAAATTGAACTCACTAGGTAGGGATCGATTGACATTTGTGGAAATTTTTCAAAAAATCAACTTGAAATAGAGTTACAACTTCAATAGCTTAATATTTACAACTTAACCCTTAAACTGGCCAAGAGTTGTCTTTAAAGCACCACCGTTCATATCTTAAAACTCTCCCAGAGAGCACTGCTTCTATTCTTACCCGTTTTGGGCAAACAGTTCACACCCCTGTAAACCTCCCAAGCATGGAAAAATGTGACAAAAGGTCAACTTTATTGTTATTGGAGCTAATTACTAGCAATATACTGAAGAAAAATCATCAATGTTTACCACTCTACTTTCACACTAGTTGCCAGCGAAGTTTCTAATTCAATAAAATATTACGCATATTCGATTTAAATATGACAATTTTTGGTTCATATGAATTAGTTTAGTAAAGGATTTATATAAAGTTTCCTATGTGTTTCATTTTCCACTTCTGGAGAGGAAATAGAGCTTATAGCATTGGAATTTAATGATGGTTTACTTAAGTTCACCCTGGCCAAATACCAACAAATTTGCCCAAGAGGGGCATGATTTTATATTATTCTTACTTTTTTACCATTTTAAATTAACAGATAGCTATAAAAGTCGAGGGGGGTTTGAAAACAATATTTTCTCTTTGATAACCAAAAATTTAGTATTCACTTCTGATGGAAGAAGAAAGTGGACAATGAAGGAGAAAATGCACAACGGATTACCCCAAAATAGATGTAAGGAAATTTTCAAAAAGAAATGAATGAAGTATTGCAACATTTCAATATTGAGGGCGAAAGAGGAAAGAGGATGTTATGAAAGAATACGTTGATAACAAAAAGTGTATCTGCATGATTAAAATTGTTTATGGCAACCAAAGTGTTGGACCTTAACTTTTTTGACATGTTCGTTGCCACTTTATAGAACAGGTTACCGCTCCCACAAGTATTACATGAACATTTTCAGCCTAATAATTGGATTTGGCGGTGGTTAATAACGCATTGCTATTGTAACAAAAGGAACACCCTAAATAAAAAAATTGACTTTAAAACAATTTTGAATAACACATTGCAGAGGATATTCTGCTGGACGGCGAAGCAGCTAAGGAGCTAGACACCACCAAATTGCCAGCCAAGAACTGCTGCAGCTCTAATAGCCGATGCAGCAAGACTTGTTGGGATTGCACCATTGGCAAGTATTCACTACAAAAAGAAAGTGTAGGACTGTATCACCAAAATCAAATGGTTCTGTTCTATGCCGAAAAATGTTATGTGAGACTTTGTTGTAAACACCCGATGAAAGTTGTTTTCTTGAATGAATGGAAGGATTTTGATATTTTTGTCGGATTTATATTTTGTGCCACAGTTTGTACTATTTTTTTATTTACAAAACAGTTTCTTTTTATACCTAAATACCTAATTAATTATTTAATTACATTCTTTAGAAAAAAACTATGCCAGTTTAGTTTATTAACCATAAACTTACAGACTCCACCATTGATTTACGGTGATTGGCCAGAGTGTACTTAAAGACACCGCTAAGGTTTTAGAGGTGGTAGGTAACTGGCAAAAGTGCACTTAAAGGGCCACCATGTAATATTTTTGGTCAGAAAAAAAAAATTTAAGTAAAACCTGATATATTCTATTTATCAGGAACGCCAAAAAAGGATGTTTTTAAGAAAAGGTTTCTATTTTCAAGTCATTTTTTGAGTTTCTGGGCCAATTAAGGGTTAAGGGTAACTACATAAAACAAAGTCCGTCACGCAGGGGCTGTCGTAAACTAAGCAGATTTCCCTCCGGAAGTTTAGTAATAGTTAAATACACATTACTGCTAACCACAACAACACCGTGAATAAAATACAAACGGAAATAAGAAATGTTTCATCCAATTTCAATAGCCCTGCCGACAGGAAGCGTTAGGTTAGAAATGTAAACAAATGGGCCCGGCCCGGCTCACACCGGAAAGAAAACCAATTCATATCATATCATAATATAACACATTATTTTATTGAGAACTATTTACTATATTCTATTAGTGTAATTAATAATGAGTCAGAATAATTGTTATCTCAATCAATAAATTTTAGTAGTCCAAAACTTTAAGATGGGGGGGGGAGTCACCAGGGCATATTTGCATGTAATCTCGTATAATAAAGGTCTCTTGAATATAATTTAGGTATTTAAACTTCCAATAATGTGATTTATTATGTAGCAGACTATTGTTTACGTAACATGAGTAGAAGTGGCGGTTTGCTAAAAACTGAAAAATGCAAATATCTCGGTTAATATTCAAGATAGAGAATAAATGTATATAACAATATTTATAGTAAATTTAATTTGCAATAAGATTGGTTATATACAATTTTTCGATCCGATGCATAATAACGGAGATATTTGGAATTTTCGAAAATCCCCCCCTTTAAACCTCCCCTCCCTCTGGTCCGATTTCAGCCATTAACGAACTTGATCTGTCTTTTTACATAAAACGGTTAAATATCAAGTTTCGTAACGATTAAACAAAAATTGCGACCGCTAGAGCGGTAACAGACAAATATATATATATATATAGATATATATATATATATATATATATATATATATATATATATATATATATATATATACATATACAGTTTTGAACGGACCTCATTTTCATCATCTACTAGACATAAGAAGAAAAATTTCGAAAATTCCGTCATGAGTACAACCTCAATAGCTGATTTCCCTTAAGGGAAATATGCTAAAAGTCGGTCAAGCCGGGGCAGCGTAAAACTAAGCAGATTTCCCACGTGAAGTTTTACAATATAGAAATTTCATGAGAGCCGAGCGGGTCAAGGAAACGCACGAACTAGTTTTTGGCGGGAAAGTGACTCAAGTCCGTTAGGTGCCCAGATTTAATAAAAATGGCAAATATCTCGGTTATTATTCAAGATAGAGAAAAAAATGTATATAACAATATTTATAGTACATTTAATTTTCAATAAGATTGATTCAGTACAAATTTTCAATCTGACGTAAAGTAACGGAGATATTTCAAATTTTCGAAAATCCCCCCCTCTAAACCCTCCCCCTTCCACTGGTCCGATTTCAGCCGTTAACGAACTTGATCTTTCTTTTTACATAAAACGACTAAATATCTTTTGGTAACGATTAAACAAAAATTGCGACCGCTAGAGCGGTAAGAGTCAAATATATATATATACAGTTTTGAACGGACCTTATTTTCGTCATCTATTAGGTAGGATCGATGGACATTTGAAGAAAAAAATTCGAAAAATTCCGTGATGGAGTACAACCTCAATAGCTGATTTCCCTTAAGGGAAATCTGCTAAAACTGAGAACCATTTAGTCCTTTTGAGAGGCGCTTGCCCTGAACACATTAAATGGTATTTAAAAGAAATGGTATTTTCAGTTATAGTAGATGAAATATGTAAGGTTTGTAAACTTTACATCAGAAAAAGCCTTTGTCATCTTCCAACTCTATACCTGAAATTTGATTAAACCCGACCAAAGTACCTCAAAGAATACATAATGCATTCTAGTCATCAAGAAATATTGAGAGCATTTTTAAAAAAGACGGCGGTGCAAAGTAAACGACATTTTTTCTTTTCATTAAAGAAATAAACAATATTGAGAGTTGCTCCAATTTCTGAATTACTTTGTATATGTATAGTACTTATAAAATAGTCTAGACCAAAAGATAACTTATGCTACAAGTTAATTGTTGTTGTATTTTCTTTATTTTTTTAACAATGTATACATTTTTCTGTTAACTAACATACTAAACTTTGTCATGAGAACCTTATAAGTAATTTAAGAATTTATTTAAATTTAAGGCTAATCGGGACGGGTTACCTACAGGTTACCACCCTTTTCTAGCCAGGGTGGGATTTTAGGATGTTATTTAATGAATTTCGTCACTAAATAATTTCCTTTTCCTGGGCAAGAATCGAACTCACCACTCTAGGTTTACCATGTGAGATAAAGGCCAGCCTTTTAACTCGCATGGCTAACCTGATCCCCAAATTTTATTTATTAAGTACTGCTATGTGAATGTATATGTATATATATATATATATATATATATATATATATTATATTTTATATATATTATATAAACCATATTATATAAAATATATATATAAAAACCATATTTACTGATCCCTAAACATTAAAAAAAAGAACATTTTAACTAATATTTAAATTACCTGCAATTTCTCCGTAACCAGCACGCTAAAACCGCAAGCAAACCGAAGCCAGATGCCACAACCAGAGTAAGAAACTGAAAAGTGAAAAAAACATTGTTACTACATTATTTTATTTACTGCTTTGAAAATAATTAACACACTATTCTTTAGAAATTTATTATAAAATTCAATTACTAGTGTTGCCCATTGTGTTTAGGCGAAATACTCTGATCACATTTACCATTATAAATAGAAAGGGGGATTTGAATGACCATGTATCTTTAGCTTATAGGAAATTTAATATATAGGTTCACAACATCATACATTAGTTTTAAAATTAAATATAAAAATAAAAAGTCCGTCTCTCAGGGGATGCCTAAACAAAACAGATTGCAGGTATAACACACTTGTGATATTGTCTCACCACGTAATCTCTGTTAATATGTAAAAAGTCCGTCACGCAGGGGCTGCGTAAACTAAGCAGCTTTCCCACGTGAAGTTTTACAATAGGGAAATCTCCATACGAGAGCTGAACAGTTACGAAAACGGCCGAACTAGCTTTTGCGGAAAGATCACTCGTCCGTTATCGGCCCACTTTTAATAAAAAATGCAATTATCTCGGTTAATATACAAGATAGAATATATATATATATATATATATATATATATATATATATATATATATATATATTTATATTTGTATGTAGATATAACAATTTTTATAATAAATTTACTTTGCAATAAAGATTGGAGCTATCCAAAACTTTTTGATTCGACATGTGGTAACAGAAATCTTTGGAATTTTCGAAAATCCTCCCCTCCCACTTGTTACGATTTCAGCCATTAACGAAGTTGATCTGTCTTTTTGCTTAAAACGGTTAAATATCGAGTTTGGTAACGACCCAAACAAAAAATTGCGAACGCTTAGAGCGTTAACAGACAAATATATTTATATATATATATATATATATATATATATATATATATGTATATACGGTCTATTCGTGGTATATATATAATTTTGACCGTACATCATTTTCGTCATTTTCTGGGTAGGATCGATAGACATTTGAAAAATCTTTCGAAAATCGCGTCATGAGTACGACCTCAATAACTGATTTCCCTCAAGGGAAATCTGCTAAAAACCGATGAGGAAGTGGGAGGCGATGGGGGCACTAAAGGCAGAAAAAAGAAAGTACGAGTTACTCGCTTAGAAAATTTTCGAAAAATATAACAATTAAAACAAAATCTGAATGCACAGTTTTAAAGTACATTATGAACTATAAAAAAATCCGTCACGCTGGGTCTGCGTAAACTAAAGCAGATTTTCCTCGTGAATAGTATACTAATAGATAAAATCTACGTACTGGTAACACAACACCACCGTGAATAAATACAAACGGGAAATAAGAAATGTTTTCATCAAATTTCAATAATCTGCCGACAGGAAGCGTTAGGTTAGGAAATGTAAACAAACGGGTCTGACCCGGCCTCACACCGGGAAGAAAAACAATTACTGAAATTATATCAGATTATAACATATTAATTTTAGTTGAGAACTACTTACTATTATATCTAGTACTGTAATTAATAATGAGTCAGAATAATTGTGTATCGCAATCAATCAAACTTTAGACGTCCAAAAGCTTAAGACCCCCCCGGGGGGGGGTCACCACAACATATTTGCATGTATCTCGTTATAATAAAAGGTCTATTGAAAATAATATTTTGGTATTTAAGGGGATTTTTCAAATAATTGTTATTTATTATGTACCAGAGTATTGTTTATGTAACATGAGTAGAAAGTGGGGGTTTGTTGAAAACTGCAAAACTGCAAATATCTCGGTTAATATTCAAGATTTAGAGAATAAATGTCTATATCCATAATTTTATAGCCGCATTTAATTTGCAAACTAGAGTGTTTACAGACAAATAATCTCTCTCTCTCTCTGTCTGTCTGTCTGTCTCTCTCTCTCTCTCTCTCTCTCTCTTCTCTATATATATATATAATATATATATATATAAATATATATATAATTTTGATCGGACCTCATTTTCGTCATCTCCTGGGTAGGGATCGAATGGATATTTGAAAGAAATTTTTCAAAAATCGCGTCATGTGTACGACCTCAAAAGCTGATTTCCCTTATTATCCGCTTTCGGCGGGAGGAAACAATTTGCAGAGTCCGTAACTCGTCCGTTTACACTTAATAAAAATGCAAATATCTCGGTTAATATTCTAGATAGAGAATAAACCCCCTTCCCCTGACGTTCCGATTTCAGCCGTTAACGAAACTTGATCTGTTACTCTGCGACCCCTCGGTGCGGTAACAAAACAAATATATATACAGTTTTGAACGGGCCTCATTTTCGTCATCTCCTAGGTAGGATTGATGGGAAAAAAAATTCGAAAATCTCGTCATGAGTACGACCTCATAGCTGATTTCCCTTCCAGGAAATCTGCTAAAACAGGTTTTTTCAAGAGGTGATTTTATCCCTTCAAGTCGTAGTTCGACAAAATCAAAAGATATTATTGTGTTACAGATGAACTACTCTGATAGACTCAGAAATATTTGAGTTTTCAGTTCCCCTAAAGCCTCCGTTGTTAGCCTTCTCTTTGGTAAACCTAACTTCGCTCCATTTCTGCCAGCCCTGAAGTTTCTAACCCTTCTCAACGGCTGGGCATTAGTGTTGCCGACTCCAAACAGGCTTCCGGAACTAATTTCTAGCCCTCTATACACCTCGCCACTTCCCTGTTTCCTTCTGATTCAATACCCGCTCCAAAACATCACCACTATTCCACCATTATTGAAACGGGGAGTGGGTAGTCCGTCACTAACCTGGCGTTTGCGCCAACTAACCGCATTTTCGTGTGTCCCCAGGGTTGCGTATTTCCCACGTGCTACTGGTCTTATCTCACCACGTATTTAGTATTTATACGTTAAAATCTATGGATAGGAAGAGGGGCGGTTACTAAAGGCAGAAAAACAAGAAAAGTAGAAAAAACTTCACCTAATACTCGAGTTAGGGAAAAATCCATTTTAATAACCAATTTATGAACATCAATAGTTCATCAAGAGTAGTTCTATTTCATGTTACGATCGAAGTCGCAACACAGGATAAAAAAATATTCTGGAATTTTCGTATATCCCCCCCTCTAAGTCCCAAGTTCGATTTCAGTCAATAATAAAATATGGTCTTTAGCCTTGTCTAATACGGTTTAAATATGGAGTTATGACAGAGATCAAATAAATATTTTATAGTAAAAGACGAAAAATCTTAATTGTTGACGCCATTATCACATACCATATTTGCAAGTATATCACAAAGTAAATGTTCATTCAAAACCATATGTGGTATTTACGCTTTATTCTAATTAATGTAATTCATAATATAACAGCTTATGTTTAATATGACATGAGTAGGAGGGGGGGGGGTTTTACTGAGGGACCTACATCTAAAAAATGCAAATATCTCGGTTTATAATTAAGATAGGGGGGAAAACATATATAACGGACCATTCATGGGATATTTTATTTTCAATGAGACTTTGTGTTATACAATTTTTCACGATCCGACACATAATAACGAAGATGTTATGAATTTTCGTTATTTCCTCTCTATACCCCTTCCTGCTAGTTGGATTTCTATTTAAAACGAAAACTGATCATTCTTTTTAACATTAAACGATTAAATATCGAGTATAATAACGATACAAGAAAAATTGCGACAGAGCGTCCAGCTAGAGGGATCGGTGGACCATTTGGAGGAGAAACTTTTATCAAAAATCACGGTAAAGAGGACGACCTCAATACCTGTTTCCATAAAGGGAAATCTGCTAAATGTTCCACATTCTATTCTCTTATTCTCCCATTTTACAAACCTAAGACACTATTATGACCCCTTCTCACTTGGTGAACCTAGAATCGTATAGTAGTATTCTCACCGCGGGAAAATAGGAATATATTTAGGTAAGAACTTTATAAATAAAATCCTTTGTCACATCCTAGGTAGGGAAAAAGGATAGTGACCTGCAGATAACCCCGTCCCAAAATAGGCCGAGTATACAAAAATTTGACGTAACTAAATAATATTTAATTATTGAACGCCACCTTTCTGCTACTTCGATCAAAAAATGGCAACGGGTTATCTACAGGTTTCCATCCCTTGTCTAGGCCAGGATGTGACAAAGGATGTCAGCAGATTTCAGTTTAAGGAAAAGGAAGGAATTTTCGAAATGTTCCTCTCTAAAACCCCTCTCATCTCCCATTGGTCCGATTTCAGCCATTAGCGAACTCGACCTTTACTATTACATGAAATAATTATATAGGATAGGGATATAGTTAGTTACCGGTTACCGCTCTAGCGGTCGCAATTTTTGTTTCATCGTTCCCAAACTCGATATTTAATTATTTTATGTAAAAAGGAAGGACAAGTCCGTTAATGGCTGAAATCTGACCAGTGAGGGGGGGGGGTGTCAAATATCTCCGTTATTATACGTCTAACTGAAAAATTGTATAATTGCAATCTTATTGAAAATTGAATGTACTATATATATTGTTATATACATTTATTCTCTATGTTGAATATTAACCAAGATATTTGTCTTTTTATAATTCTCTTCAGCAAACCCCCACATCAAATACAATACTCTGTTATATAATAAACCACATTTTTCGAAGCTTAAATGCCATAAATATTGTTTTCATGGGACCGTTTTTACACGAGATGCATGCTAATACAGACTCTCGATCCCCCCCCCCCTCCTCCCCCGTCTATAGTTCTTGGATGACTAAAATTAAAGTATTAGATATTGTAAATATTGGGGCTCAGGTTAGCCATGCGAGTTAAAGCTTTGACCTTTATCTCACATGGTAAACCTAGAGTGACGAGTTCGATTCTCGCCTGGGCAAAGGAAATTATTTAGTGACGAAATTCATTAAATAACATCCTAAAATCCCACCCTGGCTAGAAACGGGTGGTAACCTGTAGATAACCCGTCCCAATTAGCCTAAGTTGCAAAAAGTGGACGTTAATAAATAATAATAATAATAATATTGTAAATAGTTTTCAATAAAATTAATATGTCATTATTAGATATACTTGAGTAATTCTTTTTCTTTCCGGTGAAGAATATACCTATCTATCTGATCAGCTCTGAGAGGTTGGTTGACTTCTTTTCTTACATACGATTTCTTTTGGGAGGTTATTAAAAGTGACTAATTGATTTTAGCAGATTGAGCTATTGAGGTTGTACTCATGACGGAATTTTCGGCATTTGTCTACAAATGTCCAGCGATCCTCCCCAGGAGATGACGAAAATGAGGTCCGTTCAAATCTGTATATATATATATATATATATATATATATATATATATATTTGTCTGTTACCGCTCTAGCGGTCGCAATTTTTGTTTGATCCTTACCAAACTTTATATTTAAGCGTTTTATGTAAAAAGAAAGATCAAGTTCGTTAACGGCTGAAATCGGACCAGTGGGAGGGGGGGTTTAGAGGGAAGAATTTTCGATAATTCGATATATCTCCGTTACTATACTTAGCATCAAAAGATTGTATTGAACCAATCTTATTGCAAATTAAATTTATTATAAATAATGTTGCATACATTTACTCTCTATTTTGAATATTAACCGAGATATTTGCATTTGTATTCTGTGTGTGGTTACCAATAGGCTGTTCCGAGTTTCCGACGAGAGCTCTAGCGGCCGTTTCCATAACTATCGTCCCTCGTGAATAGGTTTAGAGGTTAGGTTAACTGTTTTTTGGGCTAGAAACTACTGGGTTATTACGCCCTAAAAAATGTTTTTTTTTTAGGTTTAGAGGTTTCTTACTACTACAGTTGTTATTAGGCAGATTTCTCTATTGTAAAACTTCACGTGGGAAATCTGCTTAGTTTTACGCAGCCCCTGCGTGACGGACTTTTTCATTAGCGTTTGTAATTATTCACTTAATATTCACGGGCGCGGCTAAGCGTTACCTGTATGTAGATTTATCTACTGTCAAACTTCAAGTGTGAAATCTGCTTTGTTTAGGCAGACTTTTAATTATATAGCTCACAACTGACTAAATTCCTACTGCCCACGTGGGAATCGAACTCTCCATTCTGGGTTTACCATTTGCATCTCTAGTGACTACTTAATTTAGGGTTGAAATGAAGAACCTTTCTTCGACAACAGCGCATTTCAAGATGACTTACAGTTATGAGTGCTTCCATCTTATCGTACGCTAAGCAACAACTAAACGAAATTAAGGCCATCAACAACCGTAAAGGAAATCAACAGGTATATCAGCTTAACTCGCTATGAAATTCGGTTTCACCCGAAACTGGAATTGTATAAATTTGAATCAGAAAGTTTGAATCGCCTCATTTGTCCAACTGTTGCTTTTGGCCGTCTGCTCTTGGTTTGCATTTCCTGGACCTAGTCCAAATCTTAATCCTATAAAGTCTGATCTGTTTTATGAATGAGCCGTTTTCAGAGTATTTTTTATCAGTTAAAATTGTCAGCTGTAAACTTTGGAACACATGAATTTTAGATTGCAGTGTTTAACCAATTTTCACTTTTATTCCTTTGGTAAATCAACTGTTGGTTTAATTTCGGCTGTTCACGAATTGGACCTTTATTATAACTTCAGGAACTTAGGTTAGCCATGTGAGGGTGAGGTTACCCAGAGAGTAATGTGAATTTATTTAGTGACGAACTCATTAAATAAAATCCTCAGTCCCACCCTGGCTAGAAATAAATGGGCGGCAAGCTAAAGATGACCGGGCCAAATTACCCGTAGTTACAAAAAGTGGACGTGAATAAGTAAAATCGACTTGTGAAACCTCGTAGGTTCGATTCCCACCTTCGCAATAAGAATCGATATATTGATATAGGGATCGATATAAACTCATTAAATGCTTAGTTCCACACTCCCTGGAAAGGTGAATGCTGAAAACAAGAAAGAACAAGTAACTCGCTTAATACTTGAGATACAAAAAAGTCCGTGTCGCAGGGTCTGCGTAAACTAAGCAGATTTCCCACGTGAAGCTATACAATAGAGAAATCTCTGTACGAGAGCCGAACAGTTACGGCCGAACTAGCTGTTAACGGGAAACGTTCGTTATCGGCCCACATTTAATAAAAATGCAAATATCTCGGTTAATATTCAAGATAGAGAATAATACTATAAATATTTATAGTAAATTTAATTTGCAATAAGATTGGTTCTATAACATTTTTTGATCCGACGTATGGTAACGGATATATATATATATATATATATATATATATATACAATTTTGAATGGACCTCATTTTCGTCACCTCCTGGGTAGGATCGATGTACATTTGAAAAAAAATTTCGGAAATCGCGTCATGAGTACAACCTCAATAGCTGATTACCCTTAAGGGAAATCTGCTAAAATGCATAGAACATCAATTGTTATCAATCAATAGTTTAACAAGATTGGTCCAGTAACATTTTTCAATCGCACTCATAATTACGGATATATTTTCAATTTTAGATTCATCCTCCTTCAATAACCCTACAATTCCATGTCTGATTTCAGCCAATAACAAATATGATCTTTAGTTTGATTTTAACCCTTAAATGTGGAGTTTGGTATAGATATAAATACATATTTTCGAAACAAGAAAGTAAGATCTTCATAGGATGACGTGATCCCACAACGAACTTAGGTGCATTGTAGAGTTTAAATGTTTTGCATATAAGGTTATAATGCAATAAAATTGCTCCGATATAAGTTTTCGATCCAACACATAAAAACAGTGATATTTTGAATTTTCGAAATTCACCCTCTGAACCTACCCATCTCGTCCATGTGGTCTGTTTTCAATCATTAACGAACTTGACCTTTATTTTTGTATGACACAATTAAAAATAAATGCGACTGCTAGAGCGGTAACAGACTACTAACTATATATAAATTTCAAAGTACTTCATTTTCGTCATCCCCTGGTTAGGATTGATGGACATTTGAGGAAACTAGTTCTAAAACGCGTCATGAGTACGACTCCAATACCTGACATCCCTTAAGAGAAATCTACTAAAGTCCGTCACGCAGGGGCTGCGTAAACTAAGCAGATTTCCCACGTGAAGTTTTAAAATAGAGAAATTTCAGAATAGAGAGTAAAACAGTTACGGGAACGGCCCGAACTAGCTCTTGACGGAAACTCACGACTAGACCCGAAGATAGCCGATCTCATCTCAGAAGCTGAAAACAGAAAATTTCAAATATCTCGGTTAATATTCAAGATACAGCATAAATGTATGTAACATTATTTATAGTAAATGTAATTTGCAATAAGATTGATTCTGTTCAATTTTTCGATCCGACGTATAGTAACGGAGATATTTGGAATTTTCGAAGATCCTTCCCTCTAAACCCCCCCTTCCTCTGGTCCGATTTCAGCCATTAACGAACTTAATCTTTATTTTTGCATAAAACGTTTAAATATCGACTTTGGTAACGATTAAACGAAAATTGCGACCGCTAGAGCGTTAACAGACAAATATATATATATATATATATAATTTTGAACGGACCTCATTTTCGTTATCTCCTGGGTAGGATCGATGGACATTTGAAGAAATTTTTCGAAACTCGCGTCATGAGTCGACCTCAATAGCTGATTTCCCTCAAGGGAAATCAACTAAAACAAATAAAGACGTACCCATAACGCGTTTTTGGAAAAATGTCCTGAAGTGTCTATGGATCCTACCAAAAAACGAAAATCAGGTCCTTTCAAAATGTTGAAAATTTGAAATGTCTTCGTTAATGAACGTCGGATCGAAAAATTGTTTACCACTAATCTTATTGAAAATTGTTGTTATATACGTATTTTCTCTTGAATATTAACCACCAGTAAGCTCTTATATTATAAATCACATTATTTGAAGCCTTAATAGCAAATATTCCCCTCATTGAACATTTACGTTTTGAGATAAATGCAAATACTTTGTCTTCATGGAAAATTTGATTAGTTAACGCAACCCCTGCGTGACGGACTTTTGGTTGGAACTTTTCAGTGATTTGAAAGGGGTGAGAATTGTAGAGAGGAGAGCTACCTAGCGGAGGATAGTTGGAGTTAGACGGGAGACATGCAGCTCTACCTAGTGGTGGAATTGGGTACTTCACCCCGGGGGCTAGATTGCACTGCTATCTGTTGCCTCAGCCCATCTACAGCTTTCAAATACTCTCACCAGGAAGCGCCAAAGTCTAATAACTGACTTCCTTATCAAATATCATCTATTGAGGTTGCACTCATGACCCCAATTTCCAAAAATGTCTTCAAATGTCCTTCAACCCTTCTTAGGAGATGACGTAAAAAGTCCGTCACGAAGGGAATGCGTATGCTAAGCAGATTTCCCACCAGTGCCACGTATTTTCATTTATCTTAAAAAGTAAATGTTCAATGAAAACAACTTTTGCAATTTAGGCTTCAAATAATATGCTTCATAATATAGTAGCTTATATGCAAATATCTCGGTAAATAATCAAGATAGTAAAAATACGTACATAACAACCCTTACAGAACATTTGCAATAAGATTGATTCTCTCCAATTTTTCTATCCAATGCATCATAACGAAAATATTTCGAATTTTTAAAATGCTTTCCATCGAACCCCCCCCCTTCCCCACAGTCCAATTTCAGCCATTAGTGAACTTTATCGTTCTTTATTTCATAAAACGCTTATATATCATGTTTGGTGTTGATTAAACAAAAATTGTTTCCGCTAGAGCGGTAACAGACATATATATATATATACATATATATAATTTTGAACAAACCTTATTTTCGTCATCTAGGATCGATGGGCATTTGATGACATTTTTCAAAAATCGCGTCATGAGTGCAACCTCAATAGATAGGCTAATAAGGTCAGTTAATTATGTATGAGTAAGTATATATATATATATATATATATATATATATATATATATATATATATATATATAAAATTGTAACCTCTATCTGTACATTGATTTTTTTCGCGAAATTTCAAGATAACTTTTCGTTTCACATGCCATAGACACCATAACTGCATTTTGTTTCTTTCGTGTATGTTTGTTTGTTTGTTACTTTTTCACGTATAAACGGCTGAACCGAAGTTTATGAAACTTAGTATGTATATTACTACTGACCCAACTTAGACTTTAGGCTATGTTAATATTCTCTGAGACGAACAGAAGAGGGGGTTATAAGGGAGGCCTGAAAATAAAAATAATGATTTCCTATTGGGGTTTCGGCAAATATGCTCATAACAAAAGTTGTTTATTTTCTTATTTAGAGTAACTTCTGATATATGCACTTTTGCCGTATACGGAAGCATAAAGGAGTTATACGCTATAAACTAAAGCGGGAGTCCACAATTTTATTTGGCACTAAAGACTCAACCGAATTAAACCAAACTCGGTATGTGAATTAGTACTAACACCTTCATTATAATAAGCTATACTAACATTTCTAGGGACGGGCAGGAGTGGGGGTTATAAGGAAGGCCTGAAATTAATAATAGTGATATTTCGTTTCCTATTGCATTTTCGGCAAATATGCACATAACAAAAGTTGTTTATTTTGTTATTTAGAGTAACTTTTTTTTTTTATATACACTATCATCGTATACCGAAGTATAAAGGAGTTATACGCTAAAAATTATAGCGGAAGAGAACAATTTTATTTGGCACAAAAGACTCAACCAACTAAATAAAACAATATGTGTATTAGCACTAACGCCTTCCTTATAATAAGCCATACTAACATTTCTAGGGACGGGCAGGAGTGGGGGTTATAAGGGAGGCCTGAAATTAATAATAATGATTTCCTATTGGGGTTTCGGCAAATATGCACATAACAAAAGCTGTTTATTTTGTTATTTAGAGAAATTTGCTCAACACGTCTTTTCAATATGAACTACCGGGTACCTCACCTGAAAAAATTAATTTAAATGTATGTCAATATTTTCTCCTTAATAATTCAAATCTATGCATAATGCACAGGACACGGGAAATATGACAATATGCAGGACAGAGAAGTCTTACATAAAAAAAATAATTTTATTATTAACATATGCCAACAACGGGTAATAACCCTAAACACTGGAACGGGTAAATGTCAAAATATTGTGCAAAGTAAAGCCTTGCCAAAAATATACCATCACCATTCAGGCTCATATGAATTCCCGAGCGAAGTATATATCTGAGCTAGTATATATAATTTTTATTCAATATTGAGAAAACATTTACATACGCAACACAACGTTGGCAATAAGATATGTTGTATTTTGGTTTGCGAATATTTAATGCAAATGAGTCCATCTTCTTTGTTTGATTGTTACCAATTTTTGTTTGATTATTTAAACGTTCTATATGTAAAACAAAAGATCAAGTTCGTTAATGACTGAAATCAGACCAGTGGTAGGGGGTGGTTTAATGGGGATAATTTCGAAAATTAAAATGTGTTCAGTTACTATTCTATGGTAATCAATAAATGTTGTATATACATGTTTTCTCTATCTCCAATATTAACCTAGATATTGACATTCGATTTCAGCTTTCAGTAAACCCCCACTTTCAGTCATTGTACTTTAAAAATAAGATATAAATATATATACATAACAGATAAATATATATACATATATATATATATATATATATATATATATATATATATATATATATATTGTCTATTAAAGCTCTAGCTGTAGCAATTTTTGATTGATCATTACCAAACTCGATCTTTAATCCTTTTATGTAAAAAGGGAGATCAAGTTCGTTAATAGCAGAGATCGGTCAAATGGAGGGGTGTTTATAGGGGGTGAATTTCGAAAATTTTAAATATCTGAGTTACTATATGTCGGTTCTAAAAATAGAACATAACCTCTCATAATTTAAACTAAAATACCTATAAATGTTGTTACTTATATATTTTCATTGCCATGAATATGAACCGAAATATTTGGATTTTTTTTTTTACATTTCATCCTAAAGTAGACTACGACTCCCACTAATGTAATATTAACAATATGGTGTTATAACATGAACCTCTTTGTTCTAAGCTTAAATACCAAATGTAGTTTTCAAGAAACCTTAATATTTCGAGAAAAATGCACATTCGTTGTTCGATGAAGCCATCAATTAAGATTTTAAGTTAGTTCCTCTTGCAAGTTAATTTGATGTACATCGTACATGATATTTAACCGTTTCAGTCAACAATAAAGATAATCTATATATATATATATATATATACTAGCTCAGATACCCGGCTTCGCCCGGGAATTCATTTGAGGCTGAATGGTGATGGTATTTTTTTTGGCAAGGCTTTGCTCAATATTTTGACATTTACCCGTCCCAGTGTTTAGGGTTAATACCCGTAGTTGGCATTTGTTAATAATAAAATATTTTTTTTTATGTAAGTCTTCACTGTCCTCCAAATTGTCATATTTCCCGTCTCTTGTGCATTATGCATAGATTTCAGTTATTAAGGACAAAATATTAACGTAGATTAGAATTAATTTTTCTAAGGTACCTCATAGTTCAAATTGGACTGAATTGAGCATATCAATATTTCTACGCAAATTACTTGCTCCACACATTGTTCCTGGAGAAATGAATAAAAAAAAAAGGTAATCTAAACAACAAAGTAAACAACTTTTGTTATGTGCATGTTTGTCGAAAAACAAATAGACAATAGTAGAAAAACATTTTTTCCGGAACAATTCATGAAGCAAGTAATTCGCGTAGAAATAGTGATATGTTCAACAATTCTTTACAATATCAACTACCAGGTACCTCACCTGGAAAAATTAATTCAAATCTACGTTAATATTTTGTCTTTAATAACTGAAATCTATGCATAATGCACAGGAGACGAGAAATATGACAATATGGAGGACATTGAAGTCTTACATAAAAAAATAATTTTATTATTAACAAATGCCAACAACGGGTATAAACCCTAAACACTGAGATGGCAAAATTGTCAAAATAGTGTGCCAAATAAAGCCTTGCCAAAAAATACCACCACCATTCAGCCTCAAATCAATTCCCGGGCGAAGCCGGGTATTTGAACTTATTAGAAAATTCAGAATATCTCACTCATAATGAGCCCGATCGTATCAGATTATAGTACCATTCTTATTCAACTATGGATGGTCTACAATTGCATTTCTATGCATCATTTAGTAACTCAAATATTATGAGAGTTTTTTTCTATTTTAATGTTTTCAGTAAGGTTAGGCCTTGTTCCTTATAAACTCATGGGGAAATCCGCTTACTTTACGCCGCCCTTTCGTGACTGACTTTTTGTGTTAGACTTTCTCCTGTTGACGGAAAACTATTACAGGAATAAAAACTGTACAAATAATCATTTGAGGATTGGATTTGTTTTTGTCGACCTTCCATCATAGATTGCAGAAATAAAAAAGGTCCGTCACGCAGGGGCTGCGTAAACTAAGCAGATTTCCCAGGAGTAGTTTTACAATAGAGAAATTTCACGAGAGCCGGAGAGTTAAGAAAACGGCCAACCTAGCTTTTGGCGGGAAAGTCATTTTCATCCGTTATTCGCCCCGATTTCATAAAATTGCAAATATCTAGGGTAGACAGAGAATAAATGTATATAACAATATTTATTGTAAACTTTATTTGCAATAAGATTGATTCTATACAATATTTCCGACGTATAGTAACGAAAATATTTCAAATTTTAGAATATCCTCCCCTCTAAACCCCACCCCCTCCCACTGGTTCGATTTTAGCCATTAACGAACTTGATATTTATTTTTACATAAAACGACTAAATATTGAGTTTCGTAAAGATCAAACCAAAATTGCGAACGCTAGAGCGGTAACAGACATATATATATATATATATATATATATATATATATATATACTTCTCAAAAATGAATAGGGATATTGGTTATCTTTTCTTATCCTATTAATTTTAATTAAATCGACCTTAATTAAATTACTTTTTTATGGGGGGAAAAAGACAATAATTTCTAATAAATATTGATGATATTTATATTAAAAAAAATGCCCCATAAATATCACAAAACAGCCAATATCCCTATTCATTTTTGAGCAGTATATATACAGTTTTGAGCGGACCTCATTTTCGTCATCTACTAGGTAGGATCGATGGACACTTGAAGAAAAATGTCGAAAATTCCGTCATGAGTACAACCTCAATAGCTGATTTCCATTAGGGAAATCTGCTAATACTCGGTTTAACACGGCTAATTTGAATTTTCCTTCAAAATATTGGCGCAATAAGTGTTGCTCATTCCGAAAGAAAATCGCAGAGTATCAGGTTTTCGGTGACTAGTGTAATTTTATTTCCTTTTTTATGCTATTCACCCCATTCAATGGATACCTGGAACCCAGCGGGCGGTGTAAGTGTTTTTATTTCGGCCTTTGTCCTAATGGAGGGCCCTTCAATACCACCTGAATGACAACAGTGAGGCTCAGGGGTTTTTTTTTGGGTCCATCAACATTCTCTGTTCCCAATATTTGAGTTTTTGTGTTCTCCAGAACACCCACTTATCTTCGACAATCATACATATATATATATATATATATATATATATATATATATATAAAATATTTTCATTATGGAAAAAAGCTATTTCAATGACCCAGGATAAAAAAACTTTCATTTCTGGATGATTCAAAATCAGCTATTGATGTTATTACTCATGACTTGATTTTCATAACATTTTCTCAAACGTCCGTCGATCCTACCTTGGAGATGGCAAAAATGAGGTCCTTTCAAAATCATATATGTTTATCTGAGAGTAACAAACCGATGTATAAAAAATTAAATTAATCAACCATTGTTCTAATAACCAGGCAAGTTAGCATATCACATGCATTTGTAGTGTGTTACATTTAACTTATACATAGATTATTTCAAAAGTATGAGATATATAAATATATATAAAGAATTAACAATAACAACGTTAAATTAAATTAAAAACATATAAAGAGAAGATTATTAGTCTTAAAAAAAGTCCGTCACGCAGGGGCTGCGTAAACTAAGCAGATTTCCCACGTGAAGTTTTAAAATATAGAAATTTCAGAAGAGAGAGTGAAACAGTTATGGGAACGGCCTGAACTAGCTCTTGACGAAAACTCACGACGTACGACCCGAATAGCTAATTTCATTTCAGAAGATAAAGACAGAAAAATGCACATTTCTCGGTTAATGGATTCAAGATACAGAATAAATGTAAAAAACAATATTTATAGTAAATTTAATGTGCAATAAGATTGATTCTGTCACACTTTTTCGATCTGACGTAAATAGTAACGGAGATATTTTGAATTTTCGAAAATCCTCCCCTCTAGGCCCCCCCCCTCCCACTGGTCCTGATTTCAGCCAGTAACGCACTTGAATCTTCCTTTTTACATAAAACGATAGAATTCCGAGTTTGGTAACGATCAAAAAAAAATTGCGAAACAAAAATATATATATCTATATATATATATATATATATATATATATATATATATATATATATATATATATATATATTTATATACATGAAGATAATTGGAGCAGGAAGATGATAGACTGGTCACCTAGAGAATATAAAAGAAGCAGAGGCAGACCAATGAAACATTGGGACGAAGAGATGCGGCGCACTTGTGACGGAGCAGCATGGACAAGAGTGGCTTACTACAGAAAGGAATGGAAGCGGTTCGGGACTGCACACTGTCAGCAATCGATTCAGGAACTGTTGAAATAATATATGTTAAATGTTAGGACATTCTCGAACTCGAAAATCCTCAGCTAACGCTGATTTTGCTCAAACGTTCAATACTGTCTGCATATAATACCTGTATTCTCATTGTTCTTTTCTATGTACAAATTATGTAAATATTAAGTGTAAATTTTTATAAATGAGCACGTAAAGGATTATTATATATATATGGGGGGGGGGGGGGTGTTTGATAGTTGGTATATACGTCTTTTAGCGGTAATTGACAATTACTGTCCCTTTCAAACGAACGGCGCGGGACAATCAAACGATTTGACAATATGCCCGAGGCAGACCGTTCCTTGTGTGCCAACTCCAATAGAGGTGTTGGGGCTCTTTGGCACTACTATTTCATTAAAGAGCGACCCCTGCGGCTTGCCAAACTAGACCCTTGGAAATCCTATCCTATGGGGGGGGGGGGTCTGTGGCCAAACCACAAAGCCTCCGTGAGGTCAATACTTTGTAATGAATCATGCATTGCACGGCATCTTCTACTATTGTTCGAACAAGGAGATTTGGGATATTGAATATTGCAACTGCAGGTTGGGAAAATAGTATTTTATAGTCTTAATTCTAAGTTTGTAAGTGGAAATGTGAAAGTAGTCTAAGAATATGGTGCGAATATATTGACCTTTCGCCATAGATAAGTTAAGTAGGGGTAAATTCGTCATATTTTCGCAATAGTTAAGATATGACATATGGTTCATTGTGAATAAGGATGAAATACAGAACATAAGATGTTCGGGACACCAAAAAGAGATAGAAATCTTTTGAATAGGAGCACACGATACCTATTGGTACTTCACTTAGGTATCTTGGAGGATTTTTTTTATTTTATTAAGAATATTACAGTCTGTAATGTATACATTTTGTAATGTGTGATATGTACAATTCAATCGTCCTCCATCACATTCGACGGAAGCTACACCCCTTCACTACAATGAGAGGAGCTGCACCTCCCTGCCTGGCGAAGAAGTCAAGATCTAAGGAGGAATGGCACTTGATAAGAAAATAGCCACTGCTATCACTTCACTTTACACTTCTATAGGAGATCTCTGGGCCATTGTCTCTTGTCGAGGGGAATATGGATGAGTGGTACTGGAAAGGGCTAGGACTTCTGGATTAGGATGATTGGATAGCCTGCTGTGGAATTTTATAAATCTTAGGAGAATTAAGTCCTTTACAAATGGGATATTAAGATCTTTATGAAGGGTGTTGTTTGAAATATAATGTAGAGCATCTACTATGGTGCGCAGGACTTTGGATTGGAAAGTCTGGATGCGTCTGATATTCGAAGGTTTTGCTGTAGTCCACACTTCTATTCCATATGTCCATATTGGTTTAAGAAGTAACTTGTATATTATATTAGTTTCTTTTCGGTAGAAAGGTGAGATCTTCTATTTAGCAGTCCGTAGAGTTGTCCGAAACGAACAGCAGAAATAAGAAAAGGTGATGTATATTAGTGAAATGTAGAGTCTCACAAAAGGATACGGAAGAGCTCTACTGATCTAGGATAGAAAAACTTTGGGAAAAACATTTGGTGTCTTCAAGGAATTACTCTGGTGGAGCAAAAGAATAAAAACCGAAGTCATTACCTTGTATGGCGATAAAGAAGTCATTTGTGTGTTCTTAAAGACCGTTCTGAGCTTAGAGACATTTAAATAATGGATCCCGTTAGACTGCCAAAGAAAATCTTCCATGGTTCACAAGGAAGAAGTGAAATAAAACTCAGACATGTGTGACTAAAGGATCTACAGGCGAACTCTCAGAGTTTGGTAAACCAGAATTGTGTGGGAATATTTTCTTTTCTAAAATGATTAATGGTGGAACTTGAACGAATGTCGAATGTATATATATATATATATATATATATATATATATATATATATATATATATATATATATATATAATTCTACTAAATGTATGTGTCACTGAGCTCCTCCTAAACAGCTAGACCAATTTGAATGAATTTTTTTTGTATGCGTTTGGGAGACGCCCTAGATGGTTTAGATTCACAAATCAGCTCGGCAAATAGAGCAGGAGTGGGGATGTAAGGGAGGCCAAAAATTAAAAATATTTAATTACATGTTATATGTTAAATATGTTATATGTTAAATATGTTATATGTTGAATATGTTATATGTTGAATATGTTATATGTTAAATATGTTATATGTTAAATATGTTATATTTTAAATATGTTTTATGTTAAATATGTTATATGTTAAATATGTTATATGTTAAATATGTTATATGTTAAATATGTTATTTCTTAAATATGTTATATGTTGAATATGTTATATGCTGAATATGTTATATGTTAAATATGTTATTTGTTAAATATGTTATATGTTATATTTTAAATATGTTATATGTTAAATATGTCAATTATTATGCTGTATGTTAACTGATTCGTCGATAAATCGTCTCTGTTGTGAAATGCTATTATTGTATGAATAATAATAATAATAAAATTAAAAATAAGGATATTTCGTTTTCTATAGGTTTTTTGGCAAATATGCACATTGAGTTCCCATTTCGAGGAGTGGCTACAATGTAGGAGGCACCTAGCCGTGAGGCCTTAATCCATCCTACACCAATCCAACAACCTCATGGTGACTGAGGATTCGCTACGATGGTTTAGCGATCCTATGGATGGGACAGTCTCTACTAACCAGCTCCCACACGAGAGAAGCACATGTACCAGTTTACCTGGCCTGTATGTCCTCGTGCTTTGAACACACGACCACTACGTCTATGACCGGCAGTGAAGGCAAGCCTCCACTCCGGACACCACCCAGCCCGTAGTTCACATTGAGTAAGCCGCTAGAACTTACCCCATTAAGGCAGGAGTGATCCCCTGCCCGGAACAGCAAAGCCGACTAAGGACCTACTGTTCCTACGGTTCCCCTACCCAGCAGCTACACAGCGGGGGCTTACTGCTGCCACTGGGGAGGGCCGGCCCCGTGCCGGAATAGGCAAATATGCACAGGGTAAAAGTTCTTTTATTTAGTTATTTAAAGTAACTTTTGTTTTATTCACTTTTGTCGTATAATTAAATATAAACTAGATATACACTAGAATATTTTATTGGGCACTAACGATTGAACCGAACTTAACAAAACTCTATTTGTAAATTAGCATTAATTCCACCATGATTATAAGCTATATTAATGTTTTTTTAGGTTCGAACAGGAGTGGAGCTTATAAGAGAGGCCTTAAAAAAAATTCGCCATATTTCGTGCACATAACAAAAGTGGTTTTTTGTGTTATTAAAAGTAGCCTTTGTTTTAAACATAGTATTATTAAATTTAATATCCTAATCGCTTAAAATATCATGCAGGACAACTTCTATCGGGTTCGCTAGTGTACATACATGTAAATGTATATATATATATATATATATATATATATATATATACATATGTATATATATATACATTTACATGTATATAATATGTATAAGCATTATTTTTAGTTTACACATTCACAATTTTAAAATTTATATTCGTTGCATTTTATCCTGTTGCTCAGTTTATTACAAAAAGCCCGTCATGCAGTGGGTGCGTAAACTAAGCAGATTTACCACGGGAAGGCCCCAGGAAGCCACCAATTTAAAGACTATTATTAAATTATAATTAAGAGAAAATCACATTATTATTTAAAATTAAACTTCCAAAACTTAAAAATGTCAAAATTGTTAACGAGAAGCCACTCATTATTAGCAGATAAAATATTTACTGGTTCAAAACCGCTTATCATATTCGCTATTATATGGTGACGGTATATATATATATATTATATATATATATATATATATATATATATATATATATATGGTGGTTCATTCATGAATAGGTTATCTTAGTCACTGTTTCATTTGATATCAGAGAATTAGTGATCGTTTATTAACACCACCTGGTGATGGTTTATTATTACACCACTTGGAGAGCTACTGAGTTGATGTGGACATCGTCTAGTCCTGGGCTAACTCTAATTTATAATTACATTTTGTCATTAAAATAAATTCTAGAAGTGATTTTTTTAGCAGATTTCCCTTAAGGGAAATCAGCTATTAAGGTTGTACTCAGGACGGCATTTTCGAAATTTTTCTTCAAATGTCCATCGATCCTACCCAGGAGATGACGAAAATGAGGTCCGTTCAAAACTGTATATATATATATATATATATATATATATATATATATATATATATATATATATTTGTCTGTTAATTTTTGTTTGATCGTTACCAAACTCGATATTTAGTCGTTTTATGTAAAAAGAAAGATCAAGTTCGTTAACGGCTGAAATCGGACCAGTGGGAGGGGGGGTTTAGAGGGGAGGATTTTCGAAAAATCAAAATATCTCCGTTACTATACGTCGGATCAAAAAATTGTACAGAATCAATCTTATTGAAAATTAAATTTACTATAAATATTGTTATATACATTTATTCCCTATCTTGAATATTAACCGAAATATTTGCATTTTTATGAAATTTGGGCCAATACTGGATTTTTGAATTTCCCGCGAAAAGCTAGTTCGGCCCTTTGCCATAACCGTTCGGGTCTCCTATGGAGATTTCTCTATTGTATAACTTCACGTGGGAAATCTGCTTAGTTTATGCAGCCCCTGCGTGACGGACTTTGTTAAATTATAAAGTGTTTTTCTTTCAATATAATTTAATAAGCGTATTTAAATTTGTGGCTTTCGCGATAACTGATAAGTACCTAAAAATGATTAAGCTTACTTGAAACAAAACGACTTTCATATATTAACAAGGATAATAGTATTCATATAATGAGTACAGTTTTCAGGAGTAGGAATAAAAACTGAATCTGAACAAGAAAACCTTGAACTTGAAGAGGTTACTATTAGCTCGCCGTGTAACCTTCAGGAGCAAGAAGTTTTACACTTCCTTGCAGTCTGCCCTGTCCTCAGGGAATTCAGAAGAGATTAATTAGGAAGAATACACTCACCGAAAACCAGGTCAGAAGAAAATTAAATGGAGGGGATAGTTCATTAGTCTACAAATATGTAAATATAGCATTAAAGTATTAATTTGATTATTTACAAAACTATATATTACAATATTTTGTCATTATATATTTCGCGTCCAGGTTTGTGTTCCTTTAAGTATTTATTATTGCATTTAAATATATTTATTATTTGTTTATTTGGAGCTTCGCAGCTGTGGCGATGTTGCTCGGGGAAAAAACTGTATAAAATTAAAAATAAAAAAAAAAATGGAACAGAAAACAGAAATCTGACAGAAAAACGAAAAACGAATGGATCACAATACCAAATGGAAAAACAAAACACAAAAAATGGAAATCAAAAACGAAATGGAACACAAAAACAAAATAGAAAAACAAAAATAGAAATGGAACACAAAAACTAAATACAGAAATGGAATATAAAACCAAAATGGGGAAAAAAAAAAAAAAAAAAAAAAAAAAAAAAAAATCAAAAACAAAAATAGAAAAAAAAATAGAAATGGAACACAAAAACTAAATACAGAAATGGAATATAAAACCAAAATGGGAAACAAAAAAAAAAAAAAAACAAAAAAAAAAAGAAAAAAAAGAAATGGAACACAAAAACAGAAATAAGACAAAAACAGAAATAAGACAAAAACAGAAATGGAACACAAAAACAGAAATGAAACACAAAACCAAAATGGGAAACAAAAACAGAAATGGAACACAAAAACAGAAATGGGAAAACAAAACAGAAATTGAACACAAAAACAGAAATAGAACAAAAACAGAAATGGAACATAAAACCAAAATGGGAAACAAAAACAGAAATGGAACACAAAAAAAAACAGAAATAGAACAAAAACAGAAATGGAACATAAAACCAAAATGGGAAACAAAATCAGAAATGGAACACAAAAACAGAAATGGAACACAAAAACAGAAATGGGAAACGAAAACAGAAATGGAACACAAAAACAGAAATAGAAGAAATACAGAAATGGAACACAAAACCAAAATGGGAAACGAAAACAGAAATGGAACACAAAAACAGAAATAGAAGAAATACAGAAATGGAACACAAAACCAAAATGGGAAACGAAAACAGAAATGGAACACAAAAACAGAAATAGAACAAAAACAGAAATGGAACACAAAAACAGAAATGAAACACAAAACAGAAATGGAACGCAAAACAGAAATAGAAAACAAAACAGAAATGGAACACAAAAAACGAAATTGAACACAAAAACAGAAATAGAACAAAAACAGAAATGGAACACAAAACCAAAATGAGAAACAAAAACAGAAATGGAACCCAAAAACAGAAATGAAACAAAACAGAAATGGAACACAAAAACAGAAATGAAACATAAAACAGAAATGGAACACAAAAACAGAAATGAAACACAAAACCAAAATGGGAAACTAAACAGAAATGGGAAAAACAAAACAGAAATGGAACGCAAAACAGAACAGTAAAACAAAATGGAAACTCAAATAATAGAAATTGAATTTAATCTAAAAGTATACATTTTAATTTATTTTCAATGAAGAAAGAACTTGGACGACTTCTTTTGTAGCATTATTCATGATGCTAGTGGCGTAATTAAGCGAATGAAAAAGCAATCGGAAGGCAATAAAGCAGTATATAAAACGGAAATAACAGGGCTGCATTTGGTAAATTAAATTACATGTCAATTCGTTACCATTGATTACGTTATAACTAATGAATTGAAGCTGATAATGGCTAACATGTATATTTGATTTGGACACGTTCTCTAGATTGTAGTGCTCGTCCCACCTGTTGATTCAATACCAATTGCAGCGAGTCTGTTGCGTCATGGAGTTATTTTTTACCCCCGTTAAATATTTATATACTACGTACAAGATTGGCTATTGGGAAGTACGTCCCGAAATATTCATGGCAGAGGATGACGTTAGAATTTACTTAACAATTCCTATCGCAATTTTCAAGTGTTTGTTTCACGAAGGAACTGCGGAAACGGTTCATTCATAGGATGATTTCTCTCAGCTTCGGATATGATTATATTATTTATTTGTTCGGTTATTTAGTTAATACAATTATACTTCAACTTCTAGAAGGTTAGTTGTGATAAATAATAGTGATCCGACTTGGGTGATTTGGGAGGAGACGCGATGGCGATTATTTGAATAATTTGGAAATAGTGGTTACAACCCTATTGCTTGAATCATCATTGACAGAAGTAATAGGAGAATTGCTTGGAAATTAATGAACTGATGAATCAAGCAACTGTTGAATACATAGAAGTCCTGTAGAGTACTATGACTAAGGAATGCAATGAAGATGTGTGAATGAATGAATAAAGCAAATTTTATTTTCGTATCCATATTTAACAACTAACAATGTAAAATAAAATAAAAAATTACAGAGGCTTGTGTTACATCTGCTTTAGTGGCAAGGTATTTCTTCTTTGAAAATAAATTTATACTTTTGGATTTTAAATGAAATAATAAATACATAAATTACAAACCAGGCAAGGAAATAAAAATTTATAGAAGAGCAAAATATTCAATATTGATATATATATATATATATATATATATATATATATATATATATATATATATATATATATATATAAAATTATTTATCAGAATTGTAACCGCGAAAATTTTCGGATTGACATTTCAATGGAATTAACCGTTTTGTTGAGCCTCTCTGAGCCCATTTTGACTATTTTCGGCCAGACGTCTGTACGTATGTTCTCACAAATAATGATGTATCTCGCATAACACAAAACGACCGCCACGCAGGGGCTGCGTAAACTAAGAAGATTTCTCAAGTACTGGTATAACTCACTGGGGATTTCATCTCATCACATATTCTCTATTTCTATTTAATCAACTCATCATAGAAGGGTTGTGTGGAGGGGGGGGGGGGGAATTGGAGACTGAAAAGAAGAAAGTACAAGTAACTCGCTTGATGCATGAGTATCAAAAGTCCGACACGCAGGGGCTGCGTAAACTAAGCAGATTTCCCACGTGAAGTTTTAAAATAGAGAAATTTCACGAGAGCCAAGTAGCTAAGGAAACGGCCGAACTAGCTTTCGACGGGAAAGTCACTCGTCCGTTAGCCGCCCAGATTTAATAAAAATGCAAATATATCTGTTAATATTCAAGATAGAGAATAAATGTATATAACAATATTTATATTAAATTTAATTTGCAATAAGATTAATTCTGTACACATTTTCGATCCGACGTACAGTAACGGAGATATTTCTAATTTTCAAAAATCCCCCCTCTCACTGGTCCGATTTCAGCCGTTAACGAACTTGATCTTTTTACATAAAATGACTAAATATCGAGTTTGGTAACGATCAAACAAAAATTGCGACCACTAGAGCGGTAACAGACAAATATATATATATATATATATATACAGTTTTGAACGGACCTCATTTTCGTCATCTACTAGGTAGGATCGATGGATATTTGAAGAAAAATTTCGATAATTCCGTGATGAGCACAACCTCAATAGCTGATTTCCCTTAAGGGAAATCTGCTAAAATGTACGTAGCAACAATTGTAGTGTGTCAATAGCAAGATTGGTTCTTTAACATTTTGCGATACGGCTCATAATAACAGAGATATTTTGAATTTACAAAATTCCCCCCACTCTAAACCCCACGATCACATTCCACCCCCGATTTCAGCCATTAACTAATGATACAGTTAATTATCAAGTATGGTATTGAAGATATAAATATTTTCGATTCATGTCCGCCAAAATATTAATTGATCACGTCATCACACTACGTATTTGCACGTGTTTCCCACAGTACACGTGCAGTGAGGACAAGATTTGGTGTTCAAGCTTCAAAGGAAATCAGCTATTGAGATTGAACTCTGACGCGATTTTCAAAAAATTTCCTCATACGTCCATTGACGATGAAAATCATAAGGTCCATCCAAAATTATAAATATATTTGTCTGTTGACCCTCAAAAGGCCGTATTATTTCTGCTTCTTCTGCTCACTGGGAATCCGTCCTCCTCACGACGTAGACATGAATTTTCTTTATAGGAGAGCGGTGAGATTCCTATTTGAATCTGGTCTCTTACCTTCATTGCTGCCTCTCACCCATTTCTTTATCTTTTTTCTCGGGTGCAATTGGTGTCGAAGTAAAATAATTTTATTATAATATTTCTCTTTGTATTAAATATATTTAGTTGACCATTTATTTGCCATCTGAGCTCAACAGAGTCTAACGCTCTAATGCATTCTTTCATTATTAATCATTACTTTTCATTAGCACAAAATTATTACCATAGAGGATTACTTTACATGTAAATGTTTATCTAGGTTATTTATTACTTTCAATTTACCCCCAGTGCATTTATTATTTTTTATATAAAATTTAATTAACACACTTTCTAAGGAAAACTGTTTAATTCTTTGATATTCAGTCTATAAACAAGAGAGAAATAACATTAAGGAAATTTTAACCCATTTCCAGAGAGAATATATTTGATTTATTTCTTGAGTAATAACATCAAAGAAAAAGACGGTATAAACAAAATTAATTATTGTTTATCATTTCTCTTTGATAACCGGAAGAGACTAAAGAAAACCTGATAATCTGTGATGTCGGATTTGCACGCTCCATAAATCAGAACTTTGTATGCTACAGACTTCAAAGGACTACTAGAGCTATAAAAGGTATTAAAAAAAAAAGAAGAAAAAAAAAGTATTTCTGTTTTATCTCCACGAGAATGAACTCCTCTACTTGACCTAGGATAACGAAATACTAAAATATCAATAAATAATGTATGTCAAAATCTAAAAGACCTTCTGAACAAACCTAAACAATCTTCTTACAGTTTTAGCTCCCCCTTAGGGAAATCAGCTATTGAGATTGAACTTGTGATGATGGGATTTCCGAAAAATTTCCTCAAATTTACATCGATCCTACCTATGAGA
>CM032232.1:12172500-12212500 GCA_019009955.1 Riptortus pedestris
TGTTTATTACCTGCACTTGTTTATAACTGCACTACTTCACAATCATCACTAGTTGTTTTATAACTATGCTTATAACCTTTCACAATCATGCTTATAACCTACCAACAACATACCATAATCTTCACAACATCCTAATTTTGTTCATATTCTGGTTAGATCAGATCATGTATTACACGATTACAGAAAAAATTTAATATTACACTCATGACGAAAGTAGAATTTACAACTCTCGTGAAATTACCACACTCGCTTCGCTCGTGTGGGTAAACGTTTCACTCGAGTTGTAAAATGATCTACTTTCGTCACTTGTATAATAAATAACTATTTTATTCTGACAATTTATTTAAATTTTATATATATATATATATACTTTCGGTAATAATATTTATTTATTATTATCTATAAAATTTCACTGGGCCACTAATTTGTATTTTTTCTTAAAGTTTAATATTCTCAAAGTAATACTTGTTATTCACTGTGTACATAATATAATTTTTATTTTTAATAAGATCTTGTATGGCGTTTTTATGGTAAATGTTTGCCTGCAGCGCACAGATAACGGAGCGTATACTCTGAAAGCGCTCTCATAGAATAAACCACTCTGATAGAACAAGGCTTTTTTTTCTTACCAGAGATACCAGATTACTTCACCATCCAGCACCTCAAAAATGAACTTTATAGACGTTTTCGAGCATATTTTGGGAATATTGTACTCACAAAACACTTTAACGATCTCTCATGAAAGACAATATTTCACACCAATAAAAAAAGCAAAATGGAGAACTCATATGTACCCCTGGCTTTGATCGAGCCAGGAAGAATCGCATACAAATTCTTAACCCTCCCTCCCCCTCTAAAATATTATAATTAAAATAAAAATAAAAATGCTATTTACCCCGTAATACTGTATGATTGCTCCCCTGCTGCTTCCTTCCGAGCTGTTGCCGCTTCTCATAGCCCCTCCTCACCTGTGGAAAGGAATTATATTAGTATATCAGTCGATTATATGTTAATCAAATCTACTAAGAAACACAAATAATATGTGCATACAATAAATAAATGTAAGCAAACAACTAAAACAAACTTATTTCGTACACCAGAAGTCAAGAGGCAGTACAAAATTTGACAGATTTGATGATGGTGTCCTGGGTTTCGCAGTGAAAATGGACTCCACTGACTAATCTGAAAATAATATATCAACCAGAGGAACCAACTCTCTATATGAAATACTGAAGAAAAAAACATAATATTGGGATGAAAATTTCGGGTTATTACTCAAATGACTCGTGGTCATATTAACCCTTAATTGGCCAGAAACTCAAAAAATGACTTGAAATGAAAAAGTTTCCTAAAAACTTCCTTTTTGTGTTCCTAAGAAATAGAATATATAAGGTTTTACTTTATATTTTTTTTTCTGAACAAAAATATTACATAGTGTCTTTAAGTACACTCTGGCCAGTCACCGTAAATCAATGGGGGTGTCTGTAGGTTATGTTAAAAAACTGACATAGTTTCTAAAAATGTAATTAAAACAATTCATTATGTAATAAAATAAACTTGTTGTAAATAAAAAATAAGTACATTGTTAACAAAATATAAATCCATCAAAAAATATCATTAAACATTCCCTTCTCCGTGAAATTCAAGAGAACAGGGTCTTTCACGTGATTTACAAAGATTCACATTACATTTTCGGCATAAAACAATTGTTTGATTATGGTGACACAGTCTGCACTTTCCTTTTGTAGTGAATACTTGGTCAACTCTTTGTTGTTCCCTCTTTCATCCTCAATATTGAAATGTTCCAATACTTCATTCATGTCAATTTGAAAATTTCCTTCATCCATTTTGGGGCATTTGTGTGCACTTTCTCCTTTATTGTCGCTTTCTTCTTCATCAAAAGTGATACTAATTTTGGTAGCAAAGAGAAAATCTTTTCACCTCGACTTTTATACGTATCTGTTAATTAAAATGGAAAACGTAAGAAGTAATATAAAATCATGTACCTTGGGCAAAGTTGTTGGTATTAGGCCAGGGTGAACTTAAGTACACCATCATTAAAATCCATGCTAAAGCTCTATTTCTCTCCAGAATGGAAAATGAAACACATAGGAACATAAATACAATCCTTTAAAACGAATTCACCCATTTTGGTTCATATTTAAATCGAATAGCGTATATTTTATTGAATTAGAAACTTCGCTGGCAACTAGTGTGAAATAGGGTGGTAAACAATGATGATTTTCTTCAGTATATTGTTAGTAGTTAGCTCCAATAACAATAAATCGACGTTTGTCGCATATGTCCATGCTTGGGAGGTTACAGGGGTGTGGACTGTGGCCCAAAAGGGGTAAGAATAAAAGTAGTTGCTCTCTGGAAGGGTTAAATATGGAAGGTGTCTTTAAAGACACCTTGGCCAGTTAAGGGTTAATGTATGTATAAATAAATATGTATTGTATATAATATTAGAACTTGAAACATTGTGTTTGAAAAAGTGAATGTGTTTGGTGCCTAGCACCATCACTGAACGCAATGATAGTAGTGCTGAAGCCTTGCTATATAAGCCTTCCAAAGTAAAAGAAGCATTTTAACTAATAAGCATATTAGCATGGATACCAAAAAACTATTTGCTTAGTCTTTTGTATGGAGTGTACTGCTTTACGGGAGCGAAAGCTGACCCCTTTCTACAAAATAGGTAATAAAATAGCTTAAAAGCAATGGGAATGTGGATCTGACGTAGAATCACTAGAACAAGTTGGACTAAAAAAAATCAAACACGGAAGTTCTAAATAAGGTTAGAGAGAGCAAAATTCTTATCAAGGCGTTGGTAAAAAGAAAAGTGAAACATGTTGGGCATATCTTAAGGCACAATATTACAAATATATTTGAAGGTAAGGTTCTTGGGCATGGGGGAAAAGGGAGGCCTAAACAATAACATTTTGAAGACATCTAGCATCTCATGGGTTTTGGTGAGTATTGTAATACGAAAAAAAGTAGCTACCGATAGGGCACAATGGTTGCAACTAAAAGGCGTAAGCCTTTACATCATGATATATATATATACACACACACACACACATAAGGGGTGCTCATAAATTCAGTAAGGCCAGTACTAGAAAATCTCGACAACATCTGGAAGTCTACGAGAACATAATTTTTTCCCCACAAAATACGCTCTCCAAAGACAATAACGGATAATTTATAATACATATTAATTCTTTAGTTTCAAAATCAGGCCTATGTACAATTGAAGAAGCGTTACAGTAGAAAAAATATGTTTGTTCCAGGTGAATAAAGGAGAAGCTTACAGCATGTTGAAAGATAAACCTTCTTTTGAAGAAAGAAAGATAAGAACGTGCTCCCCTTGAAGTGTATATAGATAGGCCTACAAAGCATCAAGCATTCCCCAAAAGCATAAATATTTTGTTAGGTCCTTTGAAGAATAATGTTCACTCAAAACACTGTACGACATTTCAAGTGACAGAGAGACTAGTATAATCTATACGGACAGCAAAATTAACATAGACCGCATTTACAATAACGAAAACCACAACGAACAGACTGAACAGATCAGACGACTAATCACACTATGTAGACAGAAAAATGTGATAGTGGCAAATAACATGTATAAAAGAACACTCCGTAAATTTAGGAAATGACACAGCAGACCAACTTGCAAATACAGCTTCAAGAGACGAATAAATACCTAAACTGACTCTACTCTGAACTGACTAAACAGATCATTAAAACTCTTTCGATAGACGAATCTTATAAAAAATGGGACGGAATATGGAAAAATACTACTAAAGGACGACAATTACATAAGTACATACCAACTGTATACCAGAGACAAAAAATAACACTTACCAAGTCTAAACAAATACAATTTATATCAGGACATGGACCTACAAAAAGCTACTTGTACAAATTTAAACTAACAAACACAAATACAAGTAAGTGTGACAATGAGACTGAACAAACATGTGACCACCTTTTATATGACTGTACGAGTACATTACTTGACGGACCAAGAACTAAACTCATCAAGTATATTACCTTACCAAACGGAGTTTGGCCGACGGACAAGCCGAAACTTTTACTCAAATTCAACAAGGAATTTAATGCATTTATTCAAGATTTGGGCACCATTTTGTAGATAGACACCTATTGTTGTACACATATGTAATGTTACATATGTTTTATTTTAATTTTTTTTTTTTTTACTTTATTTTTGTTTTTATTTAATTAATTTATTGTTCTATAATGTTTACAATTATTATATAAGAAATATTATAATGTAATGCTGAAATGTGTGTAGGTTCCAATGGATGGAGCACACAACATGCAAATAAATTCCCACGTTAGAGGGATACTCTGTGTGGAAAACAGGAAAATCATCATTACCAATATTCTATTGTATTTCTGATTTTACTAACGACTAAAAAACTTCTTAGGAACTGTCTCACTTTAGTGCACTACCTTATAAACACTGTAGCGCACGTTCTTGGTTAGGAGGAAAGTCTCACATTTTTTGAGAACTGGTCGCGAAGATTATATATTGTTACGTTTATTACAAAAATAACAAAAGTTGTTTATAAGAGTACTAAAGGATTGCAAAATTAAACACACAAGCTTTATCACTGCACAATTTATTTGACAATGCACTCCACACTCGGAAAATTATTCTTAACTATTTGTCACAGTATGCACTGATAACTTCACTTCTTATTACACAGTACAATAACTCCCGATCACTGAAGTTCACAAAAACACGGCACTGCACTGATCTTTACAAAGAAAACTGTACCGAAACTAAAAGCACTGTTCACTAAAGCTGCACTGGACGCACTACTATTCACTTGATGAGAACTGAGAACAAACTAAACTGATGGGCCGCTTTTATAGACAGGCGTAGTATCGAAAGAAAATGACCCATACCAGCCTAAATCGAGACAGTCATCGCCGAAACACTTCCAGCTCCAACTGCCATTCCATCGGTCGGCTCCTTTTGATCTACTTCGCACTTCTTAAGTACGTATTAACTCTGTATAATTTTTCCTGTACGGAGTTTTCGCCACAATAAAAACACCAGAGAATAAACTAAAATGTCCGTCGTACAAGGGGCTAACTAAACAAAGCAAATTTCCCATTTGCTGGTATTGCATACTTGGGACCGCATTACTCAGGGCTGAAACCAAAGATGTACGAATAACTCCATTAGTATTTTGCTATCGATAAAAAATGCACAGAGCATCAGTAATTTAACAAGATTGGTTCTATAACATTTTAAGATGTTTATCACTCTTTATAACACCGATATTTTTAGCAGATTTCTCTTAAGGGAAATCAGCTATTGAGGTTTGTACTCATGACCCGATTTTCGAAATTTTCAAATGTCCATCAATCCTACCCAGGAGATGACGAAAATAAGGTCCGTTCAAAACTCTATATATATATATATATATATATATATATATATATATATATATATATTTGTCTATTACCGGTCATAATTTTTGTCTTATCTTTACCAAACTTGATATATAATCGTTTTATGTAAAAAGAAAGATCAAGTTCGTTAACGGCTGAAATTGGACCGGGGGAGGGGGGTTTAGAGAGGAAGAATTTCTATAATTCTTAATATCTCTGTTAATATTCGTCGGATTGAAAAATTGTATATAGCCAATCTTATTGCAAATGTAATGTTCTATACATGTTGTTATGTACATTTCTTCAATATCTTGATTATTAACTGAGATATTTGTGCATTTTTTAGTTTTTTGTGTCTTCAGTAAACCCCCACTCCTACTCATCTCATATTAACAATATTCTATTATGCTATGAAGCACTTTATTTGAAGCTTAAATACCAAATATTGTTCTTATTGAACTATAGAGTTTTGAAATAAATGCAAATACGTGGCGCACGCGGGAAATCTGTTTAGTTAACGCAGCCCCTGTTGACGGACTTTTATATTTTAGACTCCGCACACCACTCCCTCTATTCCACACCAGATTCCAGAGGACTATTCCAAGTCAGATTCCTGGCAAATATAAAATATGATCTTATGTATTCAGAGAAAACGTTTAATATTGAGTATTGTATTGATCAAAAAAACATTTTCGAGTTAGAATCCTAAATCTTTATTGATGGCGCTATCTTAGGTCAGATTTGCATGTATCTTGCATAATAAACGTGTCGTGAAGACAATATAAGCTTAGAAAGAAGTGGTTCATGATATAACAGCTTCTTGTCTATTATGGGAGTGTAGATAAGGCCGGAAACTAAACAATGCAAATATCTCGGTTTAGAATCAAAATATGATCAAGATAATTAACAAAAAAGTCCGTCACGCAGGGGCTGCGTAAACTAAACAGATTTCCCACGTGAAGTTTTATAATAGAGAAATCTGCCTAATAACAACTGTAGTAGTAAGAAACCTCTAAACTTAAAACATTATTTAGTGCGTAATAACCCAGTAGTTTCTAGCCCCAAAAAACAGTTAACCTAACCTCTAAAGCTATTCACGAGGGACGAATAGTTATAGAAACGACCGCCAGAGCTCTCGGCGGAAAGTCCGAACATAGCCTACTGGCGACCACACGCAGAATACAAATGCAAATATCTCGGTAAATATTCAAGATACAGAATAAGTGTATATAACAATATTTATAGTAAATTTAATTTGCAATAAGATTGGTTCTATACACTTTTCGATCCGACGCATAATAACGGAGATATTTCGAATTTTCGAAAATCCCCCCTCTAAACCCCCCCTCCCACTGGTCCGATTTCAGCCATTACCGAACTTGATCTTTCTTTTTACATAAAACGATTAAATTCCGAGTTTGGTAACGATCAAACAAAAATTGCGACCGCTAGAGCGTTAACAGACATATATATATAATTTTAAACGGACCTCATTTTCGTCATCGATGGACATTTGAAGACATTTTTCGAAACTCGCGTCATGAGTACGACCTCAATAGCTGATTTCCCTTAAGAAATCTGCTAATACTGGATCTATATCTTTAACTATATATTTTTCGATCCGATGTATAATAAGGGAATATTAAGAATTTTCGAAATTCCCCTCTCACAACCCCACCCCTACTGGTCAGATTACAGCCATTACCGAACTTCATCTTTAGTTTTACATGAAACGTTTAAATGTCGAGTTTGGTAACTTTAACATTTTTGACATAGGAAATAAGTATATAACAACATTGATAGAAAATCTGTAATAAGATTGGTTCTAGGCCATTTTTCGATCCGACGTATAATATAGGAAATATTTCGAAGCTTCAAAATTCTCCATTCCCTAACCAATCCCCCTTTCCTACCAGTCCGATTTTGCTCATTAACAAACTTCATACTAATTTTAGCAGATTTCTCTTAAGGGAAATCAGATTTTGAGGTTGTACCCATGAAGCAACTTTCGAAATATCTCCTCAAATGTCCACCAATCCTTCCCAGGAGATGGTGAAAATGAGGTCCGTTCAAAACTATATATATATATATATATATATATATATATATATATATATATATATATATATATATATATATATATATATATATCTGTTAACACTCTAGCGGTCTCAATTTTTGTTTAATTATCACCAAACTCGGTATTTAATCGTTTCACGTAAAAAGGAAGATCAAGTTCGTTAACGTCTGAAATCGGACCAGTGAGAGAGGGGATGTTTAAAGGGGAGATTCCAATAATTCAAAATATCTCCGTTATTATGCTTCGCATCAAAAAATACTTATATAACCAATCTTATTGCAAATTAAATTTACTTATAAATATTGTCTTATTATACATTTATTCTCTATCTTGAATAATAACCTAGATATTTGCATTTTTATGAAGACTGTGTTCGGGTATAGTTCGGATTAGATCGGCCATTTTCACCAGTACTCGGTTCAGGTAGAAGGTTCTTCTAACCTTACCGGTCGTTTCGTCCTTACCTTCATTACTTGGTGTGATTTATGCAAATACGGTCTGTTCATCCGCCGCCCCCCCCCCTTCTTTAGTTCTTGCACTACTAAAATTTATGTTAGTAAAATATAAATTATTTTTACAAGTCAAAAGCTTTTTCAGTTGGGAGTTTATTAAAATTAACTGAAAGTTTTCTTATTACCGTTTCATGCCGTACTCATGGTGGGCTTGTATTACCAGTATGCAGATTTCTCTATTGTAAAACTTCACATGGGAAATCTGCTCAGTTTACGCAGCCCCTGCGTGACGGACTTTTTCAAATTCGATTAAATATCCAGTTCGGTAACGATCAAACAAACATTTCTACCACTAGAGCGTTAACAGGCAATTATACATGAATAATAAAGCTCTCTTGAAGACAATATAAGCTTAGAATATAGTGGATCATGATATAACAGATTATTGTTAATAAGACATGAGTAGGAGTGGGGGTTTTCGTAAGGAAGAAAAATAGAAATCCAAATACCACAGTAAGTGATAACGAAAAAAAAACGTGTGTAACAACATTTAAAGTTAATTAAATTTACAGTAAGATTTATCATGTTCAATTTTAGCAGATTTCCCTTAAGGGAAATCAGCTATTGAGGTCGTACTCATGATGCGAGTTTCGAAAAATTTCTTCAAATGTCCATCGATCCTACCCAGGAGATGACGAAAATGAGGTCCGTTCAAAATTATATATATATATATATTTGTCTGTTAACGCTCTAGCGGTCGCAATTTTTGTTTGATTGTTACCAAACTCGAATTTAATCGTTTTATGTAAAAAGGACTAGATCAAGTTCGTTAATGGCTGAAATCGGACCAGTGGGAGGGGGGGGGTTTAGATGGGGGATTTTAGCAGATTTCCCTTAAAGGGAAATCAGCTATTGAGGTCGTACTCATGATGCGAGTTTCGAAAAATTTCTTCAAACGTCCATCGATCCTAACTAGGAGATGACGAAAATGAGGTCCTGTTCAAAATTATATATATTTATATATATATATATATATATATATATATATATATATATATATATATATATATATATTTGTCTGTTAACGCTCTAGCGGTCGCAATTTTTGTCTGATCGTTACCAAACTCGGGAATTTAATCGTTTTATGTAAAAGGAAGATCACGTTCGTTCTTGGCTGAAATCGGACCAGTGGGCGGGGGGTCTCGCGGGGGGATTTTTTGAAAATTCAAAATATCTCCGTTATTATGCGTCGGATCGAAAAATGGTACAAAATAAATCTTATTGAAAATTAAATTTACTATAAATATTGTTATATACATTTATTCCCTATCTTGAATATTAACCGAGATATTTGCATTTTTATGAAATTTGGGCCGATAACGGTTTTTGAATTTCCCGCGAAAAGCTATTTCCGCCCTTTGCCCGTAACCGTTTGGCTCTGCCCTATGGAGATTTCTCTATTGTATAACTTCACGTGGGAAATACTGCTTAGTTTACGCCAGCCCCTGCGTGACGGACTTTTTGAAAATTCAAAATATCTCCGTTATTATGCGTCGGATCGAAAAATTGTATAGAATAAGTCGTATTGCCAAATTAAATTTACTATATTATATATATATTGTTCTATACATTTATTCTGTATCTTGAATATTAACGAGATATTTGCATTTGTATTCTGCGTGTGGTCACCAGTAGGCTATGTTCGGACATTCCGCCGAGAGCTCTGGCGGCCGTTTCCATAACTATTCGTCCCTCGTGAATAGGTTTAGAGGTTAGGTTTAACTGTTTTTTGGGGCTAGAAACTACTGGACGCCATAAGTAATGTTTTTTAGGTTTAGCGATTTCTTACTACTACAGTTTTTATTAGGCAGATCTCTCTATTGAAAAACTTCACGTGGGAAATCCGCTTAGTTTAGGCAGCTCCTGCGTGACGGATTTTTTTTAAATGTCACATTTTTCCAACGTTTATCATAACGTAGGATAACTGGAAATTTTCGGAAATCGCGTCATTAGCTGATTTCCTTTTACGTGAAATCTGTTAATATCACATATTGATTTGAAACGAGGCAACCTCTTAAGCTGTTTCACCTTCGGATAGGTTCAACTAAATAAATAATTAATTCTTTGCAATTTAAATGCTCTGCCGAGACTTTTTAATGATACCTCATTATTTAAAGGAACTAATGGTTTATTCAGAATGCTCGTTAAAATTCATTACACCTCGGGAGGGGGTGAACAGCAATTTAAATAGCATTTGCTTATGACAAGACTGGATTATAAATACAAAAGTTTTCTTTTATAATGATTTATCACTCAGTGTTTTAATATTATCACGAGCATTCAAAAGCCTTTAAGCCCAAGTTATACGGAAAGCCCCTAAGCTATGTGAGGCTTTCCTTAAAACACTCATTTAAATTCAAACCAATTCAAGTGATTTATGTCCATTAAAGCCATGTTTATGTTATTATTCCCATCTTCTCTTACTCCTTTATACTATGCTCAAAGTAAATTACTGCGAGATAAAAAACATTCTATTAGCATTGATAAAGGGACTATTTAATTATATCAAAGTTAGTCTTTAATATATTTTAGCTGCCATGCTTATATCAGGATGATAAATTAATTTTTTCCTTACAATATTGATGCGAGCGATAAACGTTAATGAGTTTTGGAAATATATAGCACCTGAATTTATTTGTATGCCCCGCATTTTTAGGTGCTCTAGATTAGCGTGCAAATGATTTTCTGTCACGTTCAGATTTATTATATTGTGAAATAACATTCAGAAATCTACTGCAATGGTTAACATAAACTAAGCAGATTTTGCTAATACTGGACTTGTTGGTTGTCAAATAAAGAAGTCTGCGTCTTATCACAACAAGTGGGGGTTATCACCTTTATTAACTGAACTCCTAAATAATCATAAACCTGAGAGTGTCGAGTTCGATTCCCGCCTGGGTAAGAGTATTTATTTAGTGACGGAATTCATTAAATAAAATCCTTAATCCCACCTTTGCTAGAAAAGGATGGTAACTGGTGATAACCCGTTCCAATTAGCCTTAGATGCAAACAGTCCGTCACGCAGGGGCTGCGTAAACCAACAAGATTCCCTATGTGAAGTTTAGCAATAGAGAAATCTGCATACTAGTAACACAACACCACCATAAGTAAATACAAACTGCAATGAGAAATCTTACAGTTAATTTTAATAAACTCCCAACTGAAACGTCTTCTGAGTTGTAAGAATAATTTATACTTTAATAACTCAAATTTTAATAATCCAAGAACTAAAGAAGGGGGAGGGGCGGATGAACAGCGCGTATTTTCATAAATCTCACAAAGTAAAGAAGGTTAGAAACTACAGGTTAGGTTAGAAGCTTCCACCGAACATACCCGAACAACACCCGACCACAGACTTCATAAAAAGGCAAATATCTCGGTTAATATTCAAGATAGAGAATAAGTGTATATAACAATATTTATAGTAAATTTAGTTTGCAATAAGATTGGTTTTATACAATTTTTCGATCCGACTCATAATAACGGAGATATTTTGAAATTTCGAAAATCCCCCCTCTAAACCCCCCTCCCTCTGGTACGATTTCAGTCATTAACGAACTTGATCTGTCTTTTAACATAAAACGGTTAATTATCGAGTTTCGTAAACGATCAAACAAAAATTGCGACCCCTAGAGCCGGAACAGACAAATATATATATATATACTCGCGGTCAAAAAAAACGGCGCACCTACATTTTCGTCTACAATTTCTCAACTAAGTATACCAAAAATCATACCGATTTTTTTTATTTTATTTATTATTTTATCTAAGAATTTATATAGGTACTGGGTAAAATAGAGAAAAACCAAAAAACAAATGAAAAAAGCGCACAATAAAATTTGATACACAAAAAGTAATTTTGGTAAAACAACAAAATAAAAAAATTTCTGTACGATTTAAAAAAAAATTATAGGAATTTCTTTTACCTTGGTTTAGTACCGTGTGTTACCCCCTCTAGCTTGAATCACCGCCGAACTGTCAGAGCCAGACGTTGTACTAATGAAACGTGGATTACAGAATTCAGCAGTCTTATCTCCAACATAATTCTTTGGGATCCTAATACCACTTCGGATTATTGACAAGAAAGTGTCAAGGTACATATAGCGTCATGATCAAACCAGTTAGCACGACTGATCACTGATAAATTGTAGTATTATGTTTTAAAATGTTGGTGCGCCGTTTTTTTTGTCCGCGAGTTTATATATATATATTATATATATATATATATATATATATATATATATATATATATATATATATACAGTTTTGAACGGACCTCATTTTCCTCATCTCCTGGGTAGGATCGATGGACATTTGAAGAAAAAATTTCGAAAATTCCGTCATGAGTACAACCTCAATAGCTGATTTCCCTTAAGGGAAATCTGCTAATAAACTGTTGATGTTTATATGTTATGTTATATGTTATTTATATATATATATATATATATATATATATATATATATATATATATATATATAGATATATATATATATATATATATATATATATATATATATATATATATAAAATTGTAACCTCTGTCTGTACATTGATTTTTTTCTCAAAATTTCTCGGTAACTTTTCGTTTCACATGTCATAGACACCATAACTGCATTTTGTTTCTTTCGTGTCTGTTTGTTTGTTTGTTTGTTTGTTTGTTACCTTTTCACGCATAAACGGCTGAACCGAATTTTATGAAACTTGGTATGTATATTACTACTAGCCCAACTTAGACTTTAAGCTATATTAGTATTCTCTAAGACGAACAAGAGTGGGGGTTATAAGGGAGGCTTGAAATTAAAAATAGCGATATTTCGTTTCCTATTGCTTTTTCAGCAAATATGCACATAACAAAAGTTGTTTATTTTGTAATTTAGAGTAACTTTTGTTATATGCACTTTTGCCGTATACAGAAGTATAAATGAGTTATACGCTAAAAACTATAGCGGGAGTTCACAATTTTATTTGGCACAAAAACTCAACCGAACTAAACCAAACTCGCTATGTGAATTAATACTAACGATTTCCTTATAATAAGCCATACTATCATTTCTAGGGAAGGGCAGGAGTGGAGGTTATGAGGGAAGCCAGAAATTAAAAATAGCGATATTTCGTTTCCTATTGGGTTTTCGGCAAATATAAACATAACAAAAGTTGTTTATTTTGTAATTTAGAGTAACTTTTATTATATACATTATCGTTGTATACCGAAATATAAAGGTGTTATACGCTAAAAATTATAGCGGGAGTCAACAATTTTATTTGGCACAAAAGACTCAACCGAACTAAACCAAACTCGGTATGTGTATTAGCTCTAACGCCTTTCTTATAATAAGCCATACTAACATTTATAGGGACGGGCAGGAGTGGGGGTTATAAGGGAGGCCTGAAATTAATAATAGTGATTTCCTATCGGGGTTTCACCAAATATGCACATAAAAAAAGTTGTTTATTTTGTTATTTAGAGAAATTTCCTCAACACTTCATTTCAATATGAACTACCAGGTACCTCACCTTAAAAAATTAATTCAAATGTATGTCAATATTTTCTCCTTAATAATTCAAATCTATGCATAATACAGAGGAAACGGGAAATATGACAATATGCAGGACAGTGAAGTCTTACATAAAAAATTAATTTCATTATTAACAAACCCACAGAAACGACGGGTGTTACCCCTAAACACTGGGACGGGTAAATGTCGTGAAAAGTAAAGCCTTGCCAAAAATATATCATCACTATTCAGCCTCAACTGAATTCCCGAGCGAAGCCGGGTATCTGAGCTAGTATATATATAATTTTGCTACTCATTTTAGTCATGTACTCCATAGGACCGATGGACATTTGAAGAAAATTTTTCAAAAATCGTGTTATGAGTACAACTTCAATGGCTGATTTTCCTTAAGGGAAATCTGCTAAAAAGTAGAGAACCAGTTTTATTGCAAATTAGAATGTACTATAAACATTAATATACTGTACATTTATTCTTTTTCTTCAATCCTAGCCGCGTTATTTGCATTATTTTGCTTTTAGCTTTTTTAGCAGATTTCCCTTTAGGTCCCTTTGTCTGTTACCGCTCTAGTGGTCGCAATTTTTGTTTGATCGTTACCAAACTCGATATTTAGTCGTTTTATGTAGAAAGAAAGATGAAGTTCGTTAATGGCTGAAATTGGACCAGTGGGAGGGGGGTTTAGAGGGGAGGATTTTCGAAAATTCGAAATATCTCCGTTACTATACGTTGGATCAAAAAATTGTACAGAATCAATCGTATTGTACATTGAATTTACTATAAATATTTTTATATACATTTATTCTCTATCTTGAATATTAACCGAGATATTTGCATTTTTATGAAGTCTGTGGTCGGGTATAGTTCGGATTAGGTCGGCCATTTCCGCCAGTACTCGGCTCAGGTGGAAGCTTCTTCTAACCTTACCGGTCGTTTCTAACCTCACCTTACCTTCGTTGCTTTGTGAGATTTATGCAAATACGTTCTGTTCATCCGCCCCCCCCTTCTTTAGTTCTTGGACTACTAAAATTTAAGTTATTAAAATATAAATTGTTCTTACAGTCCAGAAGCGGTTTCAGTTGGGAATTTATTTTAATTAACTGAAAGATTTCTCATTACCGTTTGTATTTAATCAGAGTGGTATTGTGTTACCAGTATCCACATTTCTCTATTGTAAAACTTCACGTGGGAAGTCTGCTTAGTTTACGCAGCCCCTGCGTGACGGACTTTTTATTCATGTCATAATACGTTGTTATATCATGAACCACTTTACACAAAGCTTGAATACCAAATATAGTTTTCAGGAGAACTTTATTGTTTGAGATACATGCAAATTCGTTGTGATGAAGTCAACCTCAAGATTTTAAGTTATTGTTCCGGATATGTTTATTTGATCTATGCATACTTGATATTTAACTGTTCCAGTTAACACGAGAGATAATACTTGTTATTGACCGAATCGGGCATTATATAGTGGGATTATAGAAGGGAGAGTTCGAAAATTAAATATATTCCCGTTATTCTACAATTGTTCCTCTATGCATTTTTTCGTAACTAAAGTCTTAAGGGAGTTTTTTGCTTTCAGTCCAACTTCCCTCCACTACCCTCTACTCAGCGGTTGTTTTGCATAGAAATAAGGAAAGTCCGTCACGCAGGGGCTGCGTAAACTAAGCAGATTTCCCATGTGAAGTTTTACAACAGAGAAATTTAACGAGAGACCAGCAGTTAAGGAAACGGCCGAACTAGCTTTTGGCGGGAAAGTCACCCGTCCTTTAGCCGCCCAGATTTAATAAAAATGCAAATATGTCGGTTAATATTCAAGATAGAGAATAAATTTATATAACAATATTTATAGTAAATGTAATTTGCAATAAGATTGATTCTGTACTATTTTTTGATCCGACGTATAGTAACGGAGATATTTCGAATTTTCGAAAATCCTCCCCTCTAAACCCCCCCTCCCACTGGTCCAATTTCAACCGTTAACGAACTTGATCTTTCTTTTTACATAAAACGACTAAAGACCGAGTTTGGTAACGATCAACCAAAAATTGCGACCGCTAGAGCGGTAACAGACAAATATATATACAGTTTTGAACGGACCTCATTTTCGTCATCAATTAGGTAGGATCGATGGATATTTGAAGAAAAATTTCGAAAATTCCGTTATGAGTACAACCTCAATAGCTGATTTCCCTTAAGGGAAATCTGCTAAAAATGTGATGAAATCACAAGTGTGTTACACCAGCAAGTTGGAAATCTGCTTAGGTTCTTCAACCTCTGTTTGACGGACTTCCTGAACTATTTCTTTAGTCCAAATGGATTCCCCTTTTGCCACTAAACTTTTCGTTCGAATGAAATTTGTCGAGTTCAGGAAAGGAAACCGTTATATATATATATTTTTTGTCCGGAGTATTGTCATTAAGAATTCTCCAGAACTCCTTAAGTTTGCGAGGGAAAACATTTTCTGTGGACCGAGATTAAAGGAATTTTCCTCAAAAGTTTTCCCCAAGTCCTCCTATATTCGCCGAAGATTGGGATCTCAAAACTTCACACAGCTCCTAACTTTTCAGCGCCGAAACTCGAGACATTTTGTCATGTACTTCATAAACATCCTAGTCCCTGAATATGAATACGCCTTTAGGAGAACTTAAATTCTTTCCTTGCTTTGCCTCATTCTAGAGTCTCCGTATGAGTTTAGACCCGTGGGAATTTAGTAAAAAGAGAAAGGTAAACAGTGAGTTAATTTCTTTCAGAAAATATGCTCCATATTTGCTTAAGGTCTACACGGGGTGAACAATTAGCGGGTTAAATTAAATTTCATTTTCATCATCAGAGAAAACAAAAGTTATTTTTTTACGTTTGTTTAGTCTTGAGACTCGCTTTCACTCCGTTATCATTTATGCATCGTTTAACTCTATAAGAAATAATTATTTCTATTTGGCCAGATTAAAAATTTTCATTTCTTTTTCTATGAGCCTATTTCCTTAAGTTTTCTATTTTTTTAATATTCATAATTCCGTTATTAAGATTTATTTAGTAAAATCTATATTTTGAAAGTGTGTGGTAGAGGCTTATTTTTGTACTTTTTTTAGCTATCTTGATTATTAACTGAGATATTTGAATTTTTTAGTTTTCAGCCTTCAGTAACCACCACCCCCCCCACTCCTACTCATGTCATATTAACAATAAACTGTTATGTTATGAAGCACATTGTTTGAAGCCTAAATACCAAACCTTCTTCTTTCATTGTTCTCACTTTTACGTTTTGAGGTAGATGCAAATAAGTGACGCACGAGGGAAATCTGCTCCGTTAAGGCAGTCTGGACTTTTTAGCAGATTTCACTTAAGGGAAATCAGCTATTGAGGTTGTACTCATGATGGAATGTTCGACATTTTTCTTCAAATGTCCATCGATCCTACTTAGTAGCCATCCGATCCGAAAATGAGGTTCCCGTTCAAGAACTGTATATATATATATATATATATATATATATATATATATTATATTTATATATATATATATGTCCTGTTACCCGTCTACTAAGGCGGTTGCAATTTTTGTTTGATCTCTGTTACGAAACATCGAAAATTTAGTCGTTTTTTAATGTAAAAGAAAAGATCAAGTTCGTTAACGGCTGAAATCAGACCATGTGGGAGGGGGGTGTTTTTTTTTCACAGAGGGGAGGATTTTAGGGAAAATTTCAAAAATATCTCCGTTAATTATGCGTCGGGAATCGAAAACATTGTATAGAAATAAATCTTATTGGCAAATTAAATTTTACTATAAATATTGTTCTATATACATTTATTTCTGTCATCTTGAATATTAATCCGAGAATTATTTGCATTTTTGTATTCTAGCCGTGTGGTCACCAGGCTATGTTCGGAACCTTTTCGACGTTCTGGTGGCCCGTTTCTATAAAACTATTCGTACCTCTCGTGAATAGGTTTAGAGGTTAGGCTCACAACTGGGTTTTTTTCGGCTAAAACATACTGGGTTTATTACGCCCTTAAATAATGTCTTTAGGTTTATAGAGGTTTTTCTTACTAACTACAGTTGTTATTAGGCAGATTTCCCTATTGATAGAACAATCTTCACGTGGGAGGAAATCTGACTTAGTTTACGCCAGCCACCTGCGTGACGGGTGACTTTTACTTATTTACCCCCCACGGGTTATTTTTTTCTTAATTCTCACGGTATTTTTTCTTAATACTCACGGTGGCGTAAAGTGTTTACAAGTATGTAGATTTGCATTGGGTGTACGTACCTTATTTTAAAAGACGGCAATATTATACAGAGAGGACAATACAGACTATTACCACTATGTACAAACAATCAAGCAGTAAACCTTGCAATTACTGAGGCACTCAAAACACTACACGACATTTCAAGTGACAGAGAGACAAGTATAATCTATACCGACAGCAAAATTAACATAGACCGCATTTACAATAACGAAAACCATAACGAACAGGACTGAACAGATCAGAAGACTAATTTACACTATGTAGACAGAAGAATGTGATTAGTGGCAATAACATGGATAAAGGGACACTCCGGAAATTTAGGAAATGACACAGCAGAACACCATCTTGCAAATACAGCTTCCAAGAGAACGACGAAAACCGGATACTTATTACATACTCTAAACTGACTAAACAGACCATTAAAACTATTTTGATAGACGAATCTTATAAAAAATGGGACGAAAGATGGACAAACACTACTAAAGGACGACAATTACATAAGTACATAGCAACTGTATACCAGAGACAAAAAATAATACATTTAGCGAATTTAAAACCTAAACAAATACAATTTATATCTGGACATGGACCTACGAAGAGTTACTTGTACAAATTTAAACTAACAAACACAAATACATGTAAATGTGACAGTGAGACTGAACAGACATATGACCACCTCTTATATGACTGTGCATTAACAAGAACAAAACTCATCAAGTATATTACTTTACAAAACGAAACTTGGCCGACTCAAATTGGTCAAAATTGGACTTTTACTCAAATTCAACAAGGGATTTAATGCATTTATTCAAGATTTGGACACCATTTTAGCAGATTTCCCTTTAAGGGAAATCTAAGGCTATATTGAGGTCGTACTCTCATGACGAGAGTTTTGAAAAATTTTCCTCAAATGGTCCATTCGATGCCTACCCAGGAAGATGACGAAAATGAGGTCCGTTTTCAAAAGGTATATATATATATAGATAATAAATAAATATATATACTAGCATCAGATACCCGGCAGATATAAACCTTAAATGATTGTACACATATGTAATGTTAACGTATGTTTTATTTTATTTTTTTTATTTAATTAATTTATTGTTCTATAATGTTTACAATTGAGGCGGTCAACGTAAGAAAGGCGTATGGGCTCATCAGCCCTATTTACCCAGAATGCTTTATTCAATCCGCCGTTTCATGTAGAGTTCAGTGATGCAAGTTTCATCGCCATATCTTGAAAATTGACGTTGGCACACCAGTTTTTGTGGGGTAATATCTCCTGGTTTTCACGTCCAGGCCTTGACTTGGGGTTATGTGTTTATGTTACTATGTGAGTTATGTAATTATGTTTTTGATGCAAGCTTATTAAGACTGAAAAATGAGTGACTCAAGTGAAAGTGAAAAAGGTTTCAAATTAAGAAGAAAAGAACAAGGAAAATAATAAACAAACAGAAAAACAAACATCATTAGGAAGTTGGAAAATTAAACATTGAATGGGCCTAGGCTATAAAACGTCCCGAGGGTAAAAGTGTAAGTGCCAAAGTTCATTCTGTCATTGATTAGCTGCTGTTAGTAGTAAATGCTATGAAAATGGTACCTTTTGAAAACCAGGTTGAAGCATTTGGTGCTTTATATTGTGGTCAATCAAAAAGCCTTCAAGACACTTATTTGGAAAAGTTTGGAAGGCCCTAAGAAACAAAGTGTTAACTTGAAAAGACCAAGAGAAAATTTATAGAACTACGCAATTTTTGTTGGTGGGAAATAAGCTATCAGTTTGTAGAAGGTTTATACTAATTTTTTATTTCAAATATCACAGAAACGATTACGTGTCGTACAGAGCAAACTTCTGAAAAATGAATCTTTTGAAGAAAAGCGAGGTTCTCATAATAATAGGCCTCGTAGTAATTTCTGAAAATTTTATTTCGCTAATGGTGTATCATCTTAAGTCAATTCCACATGATGAAAGCCAAAATTGTAAGTTCTAAAAATAACCTGTTATCCTTTGACAACTGCAATCTCAACATTAAAAAGCTAAATGAAGTGTTCAAGGAGTAACAGCAATGGTAGAGTGCAGTCCAAACCCCTTCACCCTTTTCAAGTTGTTATTGGATGCAGAACTTCTTCAAGACAAGGAACCCTTTTAAATCAATCAATTCCTGAAGAATCCTGTCTCAAGAAACAAAAAAAAAATTTACTCTGGGTATTGAAAATATTTTCATAATCAAATCATTGCAAAATGGTGCTCTGCTGTACTCAAAAAATTATCTTGGACAGTTTGAAGTGTTTCACTATTGGTGGCCTACTAATCAGATTGGAGATTTTCACAACGTTGCGACTCAAAGGTGTCCTTACCCAGCAGTAAACCAACTTAAAGTTAAAAGTCTTATAACGGGTTATTAAAGGAAGAGGATGTGGAACTTTTATGACAATATGATTTCAAAGTTATAAAGAAAGAGAGATTTTGTACTGATTTCAAACAAACAAACTGAGTTTTACTCGGTAGAAAATGTTTTTTTTTATTTTTTTTTTTCCAATTTGGTTCTTCAAATACATGAAAATCTTTTCATATTGATGTTTTCCCTGTTTAAAATGTTAAATATTATTATGTAACAAATAAATACGTTATAATCTATTTAATTATATTCTTTTTAATAACGTTTTTATATAAGAATGTATTCTGACTAAAAAGGGCGTAAAAAGTAACTTATGTTTTTTAATTATTACAAAACACCAGTTACTGAATTATTTTTTTTTTTAATCGTTGAATATTTTTTTAATAGGTGTAATATCAATATTTATTAATATTACAGGAATTATAATTAGTATGACAACAGGAGACAACAATGAAATATTCATTTGATGTTTTCTCAAAACAAGAGTTTTGCTTATAAGCAGCTTTTGCAATTATTATATAAGAAATATTATAATGTAATGCTGAAATGTGTGTAGTATCCAAAAGATGGAGCGCACAACATGTAAATAAATTCCCACGTTAGAGGGATACTCTGCGTAGAAAACAGTATGTAGATTTATCTATTGTAAATCGCCATGTGGGGAATCTCATTATTCTCCGCAGCCCTTCTGAGACCGACTTTTTTAATTAACGTATACAGGTTAATAATAATAAATAATGTATCCGCACTTCCCGTGAACAACGTATGCCCTACAAAGACATACTAAATATAGCGTTGTTTTTAAGCTAGTACTTATTTGTATATTTCTGAGACTACTTGGATGATATGATATATGACATTTTGGATTGCATTAGAATCTAGATCGCTATTAGGCCAATAAACGGTAAGACTACTACCACACACACACACACACACACACACACACACACACACACACACACACACACGCACACGCACACACACACACCCCTTGCTTCTTAATATCATATGTGTAGGAATGAGGATTCACTGAAGGTTGAAAATTATAAAAAGTCCGTTCACGCAGGGGGGCCACTGCGTAAACTAAGCTAGATTTCCCACCGTGAAGTTTTAACAATAAAGAAACCCTGCCTAATAACAACTGGAAGTAGTAATGAAAACCTCCTAAACCTTAAAACAATATTTAGGGCGTCCGTAACTAACCCCAGAAGTTTTTAGCCCCAAAAAAAAAACAGTTAAACCTAACCTTCCTAAACCTATTCACGAGGGACAAAATGGCCACCACGAGCTCTCGGCCGGAAAGTCCCCGAACATGGCAGATTACAAAAGCAAATAATCTCGGTTAATTTAATATTCCAGATAGAGAATAAATGCAAATAACAATAATTTATAGTAAATTTAATTTCCAAATAAGGATTGGTTCTATATATTTTTTCGATCCGATGCATAATAACACGGAGATATTTCGAAATTTTTGAAAAAATCCCCCCTCTCCCTCCCCAAAAAACCCCCCCCTCCCACAGGTTCCGATCCGGATATCACAGCCGTTAACGAAACTAGATCTTCCGTTTTACATTAAAACAGAATTAAAATACCGAGTTTTGGTGACGATTACACAAAAAATTTACGATCCGCAAGAGTGTATAACATACAAATATAGTATATATAAATCTATATATATAAATATATATATATATATATATACTATATATATATATATAAATAGTGTTTTTTAGTAACGGAACCTCATTTTCGGTCATCTCCCTGTTAGGATCGATGGACATTTGAAGAAATTTTTCCGAAAATTCCGTCATGGAGGTGTACGACCTCAATACTTGATTTCCCTTAAGGGAAAAAAATCTGCTAAAATTCAGAAATCCTGATTAATAATCAAGATACCGAAAAAAACATGTTTAACAACAATCAAAGATCATCAAATTTGGAATTATATTCGTTCTATATACTGATCTGGCGTATAATAATGGAGATATTTTGAATTTTCGAAATTCCCCTCCCTATAACTGCACCCGTTAACAAACTTGATTTTTAGCAGATTTCCCTTAAGGGAAATCAGCTATTGAGGTCGTACTCATGACGCGAGTTTCGAAAAATATCATTTCTTTCACACTGTCCCATCAGATATCTACCCAGGATATTGACTCGAAATATGAGGTCCGTTGAAAAATCTATATACTATCTATTATTTATATAAATTTTATAAATTAATAAACATGTAACCTCTGTCTGTACATTGATTTTTTTCGCAAAATTTCACGATAACTTTTCGTTTCACATGTCATAGACACCATAACTACATTTTGTTTCTTTCGTGTCTGTTTGTTTGTTTGTTTGTTTGTTTGTTACCTTTTCACGCATAAACAGCTGAACCGAATTTTATGAAACTTGGTATGTATATTACTACTAGCCCAACTTAGACTTTAGGCTATATTAATATTCTCTAAGACGAACAGGAGTGGGGGTTATAAGGGAGGCCTGAAATTAAAAATAGCGATATTTCGATTCCTATAGCTTTTTCAGCAAATATGTACATAACAAAAGTTGTTTATTTTGTAATTTAAAGTAACTTTTGTTATATGCACTATTGACGTATACTGAAGCATAAATGAGTTATACGCTAAAACTATAGCGGGAGTCCACAATTTAATTTGGCACAAAAGACTAAACCGCATTAAAAACCAAACTGGTATGTGAATTAGTACTAACGCCTTCATTATAATAAGCTATATGAAAATTTCTAGGGACGGGCAGGAGTGGGGGTTATAAGAGGAGGCCTGAAATTAAAAATAGCGATATTTCGATTCCTATTGCTTATTCGGCAAATATGCAAATAACAAAAGTTGTTTATTTTGTTATTTAGAGTAACTTTTGTTATATGCACTTTTGCCGTATACGGAAGCATAAATGAGTTATTCGCTGTAAACTAAAGCGGGAGTCCACAATTTTATTTGGCTCTAAAGACTAAACCGAATTAAACCAAACTCTGTATGTGAATTAGTACTAACGCTTTCATTATAATAAGCCATACTAATTTTTCTTAGGGACGGGCAGGAGTGGGGGTTATAAGGGAGGCCTGAATTTAAAAATAGCGATATTTCGTTTCCTATTGCTTTTTCGGCAAATATGAACATAACCAAAAGTGGTATTTATTTTTTCTATTTAAAGTAACTTTTGTTTTATTCACTTTTGTCGTATAGAAAAGTATAAACGAGATATACACTAAAATCTAAAGCGCGGGAGCCAACAATTTTGTTGTGCACTAACGATTGAACCGAAACTTAGCTAAACTCGGTGTGTGACTTAGCATTAATTCTTCCATGATTATAAGCTATATTAAAAATTTTAGGTTCAAAGGGAGTGGAGGATTATAAGAGAGGCTGAAATGAAAAACTCGGTTTTTCTATTTTCAATTTGTTTTTCGGCAAACATGCACATAACAAAAGTGGTCTACTTTGTTATTTAGAGTAACTTATGTGTGCGTTCACTTTTGTCGTAAAATGAGTAGTAAACACTGTATATACGCTAAACGGTAGTCAATAATTATATTAGTACTCATTTAAGGGGTTTTAATAAATGAATACTATGACAAATGATGTTATGTTTTCGTCTTATATGATAGTTCAAAGTATGATTCGGATTAGTGAGGTATAAATCTTCGTCACCCCCTCCTCCATTTATGTATTTTCCCTAGAAAATAGCTTTGTTATTTATTTCCAATAGAAATATAAACTATAAGAGCATTTCCATTATTTAGTTTGTATAATGTACCTTGATGTTATTGAAACAAATATGTGCTATCATAGTAATTAAACGTTAATGGTAATATGCGTATATGATATGAAATTTTCAGGGTACCTCTATTATTTAATTCCATCCAGTAGATAAATTATTAAAATAATGTTTTGAATCAATAATTTAAGTAGAAGAATTTTGAGAAGTCCCATGCGGAAGCGGAAGATGAATGGAGCCTTACTAGATAATTGAGTTTACTAATTTCCCGTCTGGCATTACTGAAAGTGGTTTTCCAGTGTTTTTTCACTATTACAAATATAATCTTACGTGCAAAAACTTTGCCTAATAATATATGAGCTCGGATTGGCTTTTGAAATGAAATATGTTCATTATAGATGATATTTAATTGTAATAAATGCTACCCATGATTATGGTTTGCATTACGACTATTGAAAAAAGGTGATTCAAAAAGTGTTAAAGGGATAGATTAGGAACATATTTTCATTTATTCTTCAAAACCTAAAATTTCTATTATATCAATCCCCTGAAGTTACCCTTCAGGGTTGGGCTATTTCGGAAACCATTACGTCTTTGATGGATGTGTAATTGTACAATTGAAGTCTTGCTATCAAAATACCATCATTAGTAAGTCAACAATGATTTCCCGGGCCTCGCCGGGTACCTTAGCTAGTATATATATATATATATATCTATATCTATATATATTTGTCTGTTAACGCTCTAGCGGTCGCAATTTTCGTTTGATCGTTACCAAACTCGATATTTAAGCGTTTCTTAACGCTTTTATTTCATGCAAAAATAAAAATCAAGTTTGTTAATGGCTGAAATCGGACCAGTGGGAGGGGGGGTTTTCTAAATTTGAAATATTTCCGTTACTTATACGTCGGATCGAAAATTTGTATAGAATCAATCTTATTTCAAATTAAATTTACTATAAATAATGTTATATACATGTATTCTGTATCTTGAATATTAACCGAGATATTTGTATTTTTCTGTTTTCAACTTGTGAGATGAGATCGGCCAACTTCGGGTCTAGTCGTGAGTTTCCGTCAAGAGCTAGTTCGGGCCGTTCCCGTAACTGTTTGACTCTCTATTCTGAAATTTCTCTATTGTAAAACTCCACGTGGGAAATCTGCTTAGTTTACGCAGCCCCTGCGTGACGGACTTTTATTATTTTAATTATCCAGTTGGGTAGCGATCAAATAAAAATTACGACTGCTAGAGCGTTAACAGACATATATATATAAATCTATGTACCTATACATTTATGAACGGAAATCATTTTCTTCTTCAAGGTCGGATCCATGGATATTTGAGGAAACGTTTCGAAAATCTCGTCAATCGTACAACCTCATTAGCTGATTTCTCTTAAGGGAAATGTGTTAATAAAAAACTGAAGGATATAAAAAATTTAATATAAATCAAAACATTGTAATCATGATGTCCGACAGTTTAGCCGTGCCTATGTGGATGATATTAAGCTGATAGGCTAGTTAGGCTTATCAGTGGTATTAACTAATATTGATTTAACTCCACTAACCGGCTGGCTTCTCCAAATTGATACCTAATATCATGCCAACATGCCACAATAACAATCCAAGCAAATGATTACAAACTGATTCACTATTTAATCCGTATTACTAATTTAGACTATTGTAAAGTTTATGAAGTTCAATCAATAGTCTGTCAAATCACGGGAACATGATAATGCTCTCATTGATCATTTTTTAGTTGCAATCAAAGAAAATCTATCATGATTATAGAAAACGTTCGTCGCACAAAGGCTGCGTTAACGAAGCAGATTTTCCACGTGAAGTTTTACGATGTATAAAACTGCATACTTGTAACGCTTGTCACCATCGTGAATTATTAAGTGAACTGACAACAAATGACAATGAGAAATCTTTCAGTCAATATACATTTTGATAACCTTTACAACAGCTTCCGATTTTTTCATGTCTTCAAGTGATGAAAAGTCCGTCTCGCAGTGGCTGCGTTAACAGATTTTACAATAGAAAACTCTACAGAATGGTAACAATTAACAATAGTCAGTATTAAGTGAATAATTACAAATGATAATGAGAAATCGTTCAGTTAAATTTCATATTAATTACCTTCACAACACTTCCCAATAGAGTTGGTCACTCCGGGAAGTTAAATCGTACTCCCTTCGGGTGAAGGCTTAATAAGACTGAACCACCCGTTACTTTCTAACCTCAAAGTATGTAAGCAATATTGTTTATTAGTGTATTTGTACCTTAAAATCATGTGTATATTAACCCAAGAATGGTAGTGAACGTAAAAATTCCGTATGATCTGGTTTGAACTGTTATCAAAGGGCCGTTAACCCCCACCACCCCCACCCCTCAGCTATGAGCCCTCCAGACAGTTCGGCCCATCACATCTACCCAAGTGCACGCTAAGTGAACCTTCATACTCATCCGAATACTATTTTTTTGAAATTAAAAACGACACCGTAATATATTACGTATCAATACTAATTAACCGCAATCTTCTTTGGCACGTTTAAAAATTTACGTATCAGCTACTAATAAACGGTTTTTATGCCATAAACTTAAGTTAATGTTATTCTCCAAATTTTTTTTCTTACCAACATTTATTTTTTATATTATATATTTATTTTTCTTCTTAATGTTTTTAATCTTTTATTTTTGAATATAAGAAAGACAAAGATTTTACTAAAAAGAGTATAAATAATCTGTTTATAATTTCGGAAAAAAGGAGGAAAAAAAAATTATTCATTGGTGATGAAAGAAATCAGAGAAATCTTGTTGATAAGAACTCTTCGGGTGACTCTGATGGGGACAAATGACAATTATGAAATAGATGAGTTATGGATAGGAGACCGTGATGATGATCCGGAGTATTCTCCAAGTGATGAGGATGTTGAGCCTTTCCGGATAATAATTGCGAACACAGAGCTGAGGCATAAGAGACTAAGCGATGATGAGTGAGGAAATTTTAGAAGACATCAAGGCAATCGAAAGAAAGAGAACAAACACAGAGGCAAAAAAAAAACCTAAACGCTATCTCAACTCCACACAAATATTCGACATGAACTCAGTCATCAATAATATGTAGAAGGTGGGGTTTCTGGTGACGTTGGTTAAGAATGGATATGGAAACCCTGGAGCACACAAACATCCGGGAACGTGTTTCACAAAACAATAAGCGCCTGAAAGGAATGTCGTGCACATTTATTAGATATTAAACGTACGACTATAAGTTAAAAGATAAGTGTATGTTTTAGACATAAAATAAAAATAAATAGTCCACAAAACCATTAACAAATTTTTGAATATAATTTCAACCCAATTACCAGTTGCCACACGTAAACATTTACGTACTTCAGTTACCATAAAAAAAGCAGGAAATAATATCTCACTAACCCATATCTAGGGTTAACTTTGTAAACTATTATCTTCACTTTGCTATTTATAATAAAGGCTAAATGCATTCATTCATTCAACCTGCACAACAGAAACCGTACAAATTACAAACAAACAGATCAACCAACTTGAGCTCAATACATAAATGGAAATATTCTTGACTGGAGAAAAAACAATTACTGAGATATACCTAAATATAATATAGTAATTTAACTTGAAACTATTTACTATATGTAGTTCTGTAATTTATAATTTACCAGAATAATTTGTGTCTCAATCCAATTTAGTAATCCAAGAACTAAAGACGGGGAAGGGGTTGATCGCTTGGTATTTGCAGGCATCTCAATTGTTGTCAAAATTTGTTGAAAATGTTGTCAACAAAATATTTGGCTTTTCTGCCTAAATATTTTATCCGTTTCATTGAACTCTGAAGTTCATAGTCGTTAATACCTGAAAATGGGCTAGCAATGAAGGGTGTACAGAGGGGAAGGGGATTCGAAAATTCTAAATATCTCCGTTATAGTAAGCTGTATAGAAAAATATTATAGAACCGATATCGTTAAGCTATTGATGGCCTAAAATAGTTGCTCTGTGCATTTTCTATCGGTATATCTAGAGTTAAGGGAGTTATTGTCGCTTCCTTGCTGTACCAGCCTTCAATACCCACCCCTTTCCATTATCGGTATTGTTAGTGTCGTATTGTGATAATTCCAGTGTGTATCTGAAGATCTCAAAAAGTAGCTTACACACCGTATACCAGCACGTGGGACATCTGCTTAGTTTACGCAGCTCCTGCGTGACGGACTTTCTAATAATTATTCTGTAAGTCAATTCCAAAGTCACAAACCTTCTCTTCAATATTGCTCTAACGAGGGGGCCCTTTTTAAATTGGCTTCTCTGTATATATATTCCGTTTGAAATGTTCCCCATTGAAGGCTGGCCGAATAAAGTCTGTTTGATGAAGTGGCCATTTAATTAAATCGTTATTAGTTCGCGTTTTCAATTTTGAATTTTAAACTCATGCGAAAAAAGAGAATTAATTATAATGGCTTTCTGTTCTCGAGCGGAGTTACTCAAACACTTACCGCCGAATAAGAAGATTTCCCACGTGCTGCCATAACATAAAACCTCATGATTTTATACCAAGTGGTAGATGTTAATTTAATTTTAAAATTTTCGCCATTAAAAACAGATGTAATTTTCAAGAAAAGAGTTTTGCATTTTTAATTGTTCAATAAAGTAGCTTTATACCTAGGATTTATCTTTTTTTTTTAATCTTTTTTCATTTCGCAATAATGTCATCACTCAACGAATTTGCAAGCAATTCTCGCATTAATAAATGATGGAAAACATGAAAACACTCAGTTTATTTAGTATATAGGAGATTAGAATAAAGTGGTTCGTAATATAACAGCTTATTGCTAATATGACATGAGCAGGAGTGGGGGAGGGGTTACTTAAAGATGAAAACTAAAAAATTCGAATATCTCCGTTAATATTCATGATTGAGATAAAGATATTTGGCATGCAGAACATTTTATAAGTAATTTAATTTATTTTACAATATACGACTGTTACGATCCGACGTTCTAATTAGAGTAGCGGAGATATTTCAAATTTTCAAAATACCTCCTGTCCGATTTTTTGCCTTTGGCGAACTTGATTTTTTTTAATTATTAATAAAACGATCAAATGTCAAGTTTGGTAACGATTCATAACTCAAAGAATTTAGCGAAACAGATTTGAACGTTAATAGAACATAATGTATTGACTGAATGTTGAACAGGACGGTCCAATTTTCATCCTATCCTGGGTAGAAACGGAGAACCATGGACATTTGATAAGGATCATGTTTTGGAAATCGCGTCACGAATTGCCAACCTCACAAAGGCCAGATTTTCCACATTGACGGGAAATCTGCTAATAAATTGAATAAATAAATGAGTCAATTTCCTGCTTTACCGCGACAATTAATTTTAAACAGGTTACAGATAACGCCTTACTCAAAAAGTTTCCGTCGCTCAGGGGCTGTGTAAACTAAGCTGATTTCACACGTGGGGAGATTGTAGACACACTTGTGATCCCCATTTCACCAAAGAGTAGAAGGGGTGGGGGCGGGGTTAAGGGGGTGTTGTACTGCAGGGCTGAAATCTGAAGCAAAACGAATAACTCATATTAGTACTTTGATGTTACGAAATAATTGCAATAAAGAACAACAATTGAAGGCGTTTGCTGCAAAAAAGGAGGTAAGCTCCAATTTTTCCCAGTTAGTTGGGAAACAAAAAAAAACGTTTTAAAATATTCAAATTTTGAACGATTATGTAAAATAAATACTAGTTGTTTGTCTTACTTTCATATTATGGTCTGTTTTTAACATATTTAGAACACGTATTTTCATTCAAAAATATAATTCATCCAACATGTGGTGGTACGTGGTACTTATGATCCTTGGAGGCGTACCTCTTTTTTGCCCAAAAAGAATGGAAGTATATGGAATGTTATGTCTTGACAAAAATTGGTTGTATAAATAAAACAAACACATAGAATATTTACTATTATTATGTATTTTTTAATTCAAAGAAATACTGAAAATTCTAGTACAGAAAAGTTTATTGGGTTTTACAAATCAGAAATATAACTATCATTAAACGAAATAACATTAAAATACGAAATATAAACATCATTATAACGAAAAATAACATCATAACGATTGAATGCTGCATCCTTTTAATTTGTAGACCAAATGAAAAGAGTGTTTTTTTCTTGTGGCACAAGAAGTGTTTATAACTACAAACTCAGCTATGGGAATGGAGCATAATCCTACTTTTTGCACGCAAACCCTTCAATTGTAGAGCATCTTTAGGTTCAAAAACACTTTGTGTGTCATAAACACATTTTACAAATCAGACTCATAATAACAGTTATATTTGAGAAATTTTCGAATCACTCTCTCTAAACTACCATTTATGCCAACTAACAGAATCTTTGAAATTTAGTTTTGATAGAAAAGATTAAATATCGAGTATTGTATAGATAAACATTTACTATAATGCATTAATGTTATTTGCGTTAATATACCGTTTTAGCAGCATATTGAGGTACTGTTAGAATCATGACGGATTTTTCCGAAAAATTTTTCTTCAAGTGTCCATTAGCGATTCCTACCTGGTAGATGACGAAAACTGATGATCCGTTCACAAAACATGTATAATATATATATATATATATATATATATATATATATATTTATATATATATATATAGATCTATCTATCTATCTATATATTTGTATGTTACAGCTCTAGCGGTCGTAATTTTTGTTTGATCGTTACCAAACTCGATAAATTTAGTCGATTAATGTAAAAAGAAAGATCAAGTTCGTTATCGGATGTACTCGGACTAGTGGGAGGGGGGGGGGGTTTAAAGGGAAAGGATTTTGAAAAATTCGAAATATCTCCGTTACTATACGTCGCATCGAAATATTGTACAGAGACAATCTTATTGCAAATTAAATTTTCTATAAATATTGTTCTAATCATTTATTCTGTATCTTGAATATTAACCGAGATATTTGCATTTGTATTCTGCGTGTGTTCGACAGGATGTTCGGACTTTCCGACGAGAGCTCTGGCGGCCGTTTCTGTAACTATTCGTCCCTCGTGAATAGGTTTAGAGGTTTCTTACTACTGGAGTTGTTATTAGGCAGATTTCTCTATTGTAAAACTTCACGTGGGAAATCTGCTTAGTTTACGCACCGCCTGCGTGACGGACTTTTTGACAGGAAATATGTACAGTAAAGATGATTTTAATTATAATAAATGGTATCCATGATTTCAATTTGAATTATTCGCGGTGTATCAAACAGCGGGATAGGGATTCATTAGGGACTTATTATAATTCATTCTTCAAAATTAAAATTTTTGTTTCAATAAGTCCCCTTCCTTACCCTTAAGGGAAAACATACCATCATCATTCAGACTCAAATGATTTCACTAGCGAAGTCAGGTACCCTAGCTATGATATATATATATATATATATATATATATATATATATATATATATATGTGTGTGAGTGTGTGTGTGTGTGTATGTATGTATTTCATTCACGTCATTTCTGAGGTAGGATCGATGGACATTTGTCCGTCCATTTCGTCATAAATATAAGATCAATCGCTAATTTTCCTCTGAGGGAAAAAAAGGGGCTTAAATGAGAAAGCGATGGGGATGAATGCTAGGAAAAGGTATAATAGTGGAGAATGGTGGGCGGAGAGATTGAATTCTGATTGGGATCACTGCTCGGATTCCGGAGACCTCTGGAATGTTTCACAATGAGAAGAGTCTAATATTTCTGGGATTCCAGCCAGCTCACAGCCACCATTAGTATCTCCTGCTACAGGATTGCCTCCGACCAAAATAAATTGGAGTGAAGGTATTGAGAAAAAAAAATCTACAATTGTTATTTCATTCCGTAATAAAAAATAATTCGTTGGTCTTATTAAAGTTGGTAAACTAAAATGACAAATGTACAATTTGGGGAAGGGTGCGGGCAAAGAAAAGTCCCTCACGTAGGGGCTGCGTAAGCTAAGCAGACTTCCCGCGTGAAGTTTTACAATAAAGAAATCTCCATACGAGAGCCGAACAGTTACCGAAACGGCAAAACTAGCTTTCGGCAGAAACCGACCTTAGTCGATCTCATCTCGTCCGTTATCAGCACAAACGTAATATAAAAAAGGAAATATCTCGGTTAATATTTAAGTTACAGAACGATTGTATATAATAATATTTGTAGCTCATTTAATTTGTAATAAGATTGTTTCTATACACTTTTCCGATCCGACGTATAGTAACGGAGACATTTCGAGTTTTCGAAAATCCCCCCTCCCATTCACGAAATTGATCTTTCTTTTTGCATAAAACGAGTAAATATCGAGTTTGGTAACGATCAATCAAAAATTACAACTTCTAGAGCGTTAACAGACAAATATATATACCTATATAATTTTGAACGGTCCTCATTTTTCGTCATCTCCTTGGTAGGATCGATGGACATTTGAAGACAAATTTCGAAAATCGGCGTCATGAGTACAACCTCAATAGCTGAAAGTAGATCACGAAAATGAGGTCCGTTCAAAACTGTATATATATTGTTAATATGACTTGAGTAGGAGTGAGAAAGAAACCTAAAAAAATGCAAATTTATCCGTTAATATTCAATAAAGTAAAAATATGCATATTACATCATTGGAAATTAAATTTACTATAGAATTGATTCTATACAGTTTTTTGATGCGATGTATAATAACGCAGATATTTCGAATTTTCAAAATTCTCCCCTTTAAAACCCCCCTCCCTCATATCACCGTTAATATGTGTCGGATCGAAAAATTGAATAGAATCACTCGTATTTCAAATAAAAGTTTCTATAAATGTTGTTATTTACATGTTTTCTGTATCTCATATATTAACAGAAATATTCCCATAAAGGGAATTCCATTTTTTTTATTTAAAAAGTGTGGAATTACCGGTTGCAGATAGGCCTAAGTAATAATGGTTTAAACTGAAGTAGGTTAGTTTACTATAGTTGCCTGGCTCAATTGATTTGATTAATAACGACACACATAAGTGTTTTTAGCACATTATATTTATGTGGACGACTATATTATATAGTACATTTCAATATAAGGATTATTTGTTAAAATAGAAACGAAATTTTTAATTAGTTATATAGTGGTAAGAAATAAAACAATGTAATTATCAAATTGTACATAGAAATGACCCCTTGAGAAGAACTGGCGGGTACTCGAAACCGGACGGGGAATAAATGGTTGAGTGAATGAATTAATATTTTTCTGACCTTTCGGCTCAATAAACTTTGAACTTATCTCGCAATTGGCAACCATTTACTTTCGAAAGATTTGTGGGAAGTTCTGTGACATTTTGTCAGGTGATCAAACCGAATAGCTACTTTTCTGAGAAGAACCCAACTTAAAAGAAATAAATAAACCGGTAAAAGGTTAATAAAAAAGAAAGAAGAGAGAGTTATTAGAAATAGATCATTAAATCAACGTTATGTGCAATCTGCTTAATGGAACAAACGTTGGAGGAAAATGCTGGGCAATAAAACTTTTAGCGATGGAAACGATAAGGTGCACGCCATTGGTGAGTTTATCAGGGCACAACTTCATATATTAGCCGAGGGGCAGCGCTAGTTTCGGAAGTTGGGGAAATTACCACTTCTAGGCCTTCTTCAGCTGACCATACTCAGCTGTGACATCTTAATTCTCAATTGTGAATGAATCTTCAACAGTCCGTCATGCAGGGGCTGCGTAAACAAAGCAGATTTCCCTCCTGAAGTTTATCAATAGATAAATCTACATACTGGTAACACAACAAAACCGTGCATGTTAAAGTAAATAGATACAAGCGGTAATAAGAAATCGGGAAGGATCTGAAATGTAAACAAACAGGTTCGCTAACCTCTCACCAGAAAGAAAAGTCCGTCACGCAGGGGCTGCGTTAACTAAGCAGATTTCACTCGTAAAGTTTTCAATTTCAATAACCTGCCGACAGCAAGCGTTAGGTTAGAAATGTAAACAAACGGGTCGGCACGCCTCACAACGGAAAGAAAAACAATTACTAAAATATATGAGAATATAACACATTAATTTTATTGAGAACTATTTACTATATCTAGTACTGTAATTAATAATGAGTCAGAATAATTGTTATCTCTATCAATAAAATTTTAATAGTCCAAAACTTTAAGATGGGGGGGGGGGGGTCACCAGGACATCGTATTTGCATGTATCTCGTATAATAAAGGTCTCTTGAATACAATTTTTGGTATTTGAACTTCCAATAATGTGATTTATTACGTAGCAGAGTATTGTTTATGCAACATGTGTAGAAGTGGCGGTTTGCTGAAAAGTGAAAAATGCAAATATCTCGGTTAATATTCAAGATAGAGAATAAACGTATATAACAATATTTATAGTAAATTTAATTAACAATAAGATTGGTTATATACTATTTTTCGATCCTATGCATAATAACGAAGATATTTCGAATTTCCGAAACCCCCCCCCCGCTCCCTCTGGTCCGATTTCAGCCATTATCGAACTTGATCTGTCTTTTTACATAAAACAGTTAAATATCGAGTTTCGTAACGATCAAACAAAAATTGCTACCGCTAGAGCGGTAACAGAAATATATATATATATATATATATATATATATATATATATATATATATATATATATATATATATATACACACAGTTTTGAACGGACCTCATTTCGTCATCTCCTAGGTAGGATCGATGGACATTTGAAGAAATAATTCGAAAATTCCGTCATGAGTACAAGCTCAATAGCTGATTTCCCTTAGGGGAAATCTGCTAAAAACAATTACCGAATTATATCAGATTATAATATATTAATTTCGAAAATCGCGCCATGAGTACGACCTCAATAGCTGATTTCCCTTAAGGGAGATCTACTAAAATGAATTAGCAGTTGTAATAAAAAAGGTTCAAATTTACCGTAGCTAATTTCTGACCAGCATACCAATACCAGCATTATAATGACGTCATTATAAATTCTATTCCCCTCTTAGCATAACTCATTCAGCCTGTATTTCGTCTAAATAGTTTCCATTATTTCCAGTTACCGAAGTACAAAATTAACTACCGTACCTTCGAAAATGAAGAGTGTTTTTTTCGGTTGAGAGTGAGTATGAAAATAATTTTATCGAGTAGGAATGGTTGGTAATACGCTTCTAAAATTGGAAATGCATAGCATATAAAGATGTTTTCCTTTAATTGGAGTTGATGTATCCTTGTAAAACAGGTCCAGCGTCTCTCCTGTGGATTGCGTATGAGTTGCACCTGGTTCCATAATGGCAATACCTATTCCACTTTATTAAATTTGATTATATAGATTACTATTAGCTGAATTTACTTAAGGGGAATCAGTTGTTAAGGTCGTACTCATGACGCGATTTTGGAAACAATTTCCACAAATTTCCATCGATCTTACCCAGGAGATGACGGAAATGAGGTCCGTTCAAAATGATATATTTATATATTTGCCCTAGCGGCCCGAAATACCAAACATTGTGTTCAACACATTTTTTAAAGAGATAAATGCAAAAACGTTAGCTTTGTTGGCGCAGCCCCTTCGTGGCGGACTTTTATTTATATAGATTACTACTTAATTATCATATTAATGTTACAGAATTTCTCTTCGGATATATTAATTGATTTGTTTTTTTTTTTAATTTTATTTGTACTAAAGAAACCTTAATTTGGAAATTTACTTTGTTATTTAATTTCGCCATTGCCTAGATGCTTCAGATTATACAATCTTTCTAATTTTACGTTTATATTAATGTTTAGGTATATTTTCTATACATGCAAATATGATATACTTGTATTTGTAATTTATAGTACTACTGCAATATGCTATTGTTTAATTTCGAATAATAATAAAATGTTTTTCGTTTTCTTTTTAAAATTTACTTAACTCCACCTTATGTGTTATCATTAATGCTATATATGCGGATTATTTAAGGTCAGATTGTCCGACTTGGGAAAGTTTTTTAAAGAATTCTATACGACGTCATAGAATGGTTTAAATAATCTAGTCGAGGCATTCGTGTGTAGGTTGGTTCATTTAGTAGTCATAATTGACCTTTTGAGAACCACTTCCGGTCTATTCTAAAAGGGAAGTCGCTACATTGGTGACCTTTAAGTTTGCCTTTTAGAAGTTCATTATCCTCTACTATCTCCTGGTTTGATCAATGGACGAAATATAAATAAATATTTATTTTAACTTTTCCTGTTACCTATTTGTAGCACAAATGTCGCACAAGGATTTTAATAAAAATATACTTTCCTACTACTGGCCAAGTCTTCCATATTCTGTATCCCTCGGTTTGGTAAGTGGTCACTTTATAGTGTGCTTGATACACAATAAGAATATCTTTGTAATACATTAAACAATTTGTAAAATAATATTATTTATCACAGAAAAAAAAAAGAAATAAAAGCAAATGTAGGATTCAATGATGAATTAAATAATTCAAATAACAGTAAAGGAAAAGTACAATTGAAGAGTGGCCATCGAGCCATTGGAGTAATAGACGGGAGAAAGTTGTTCTTGCTAGACTCAGGATCGGCCACACATAGACACTTAATGACAAGGACAGACACTCCTATATGCTGATACTTCAATAAGTACCTAACGATAAAATACATACTGACAGACTCCATGCAATCTTGACATACTGTACTATATGACAGAACTGACAGCAGCCAATATATTCAACGAATACTATCATATCTAAAATATATAAACATTTACAAATACATATAGAATAAAATACAATAGGTCTTCGGCATACTTGCAAAGATTTAAAAGGGATAACTTTTATTACATTTATATAGACGAAGATATGAGAAACTCTCAGATATTTAAGGAATATTTTCCATACTATATAAATAAAGTACAACCAAGGTGTACATGAAGGAATAAATATATTATTCTAACTATCCCCTAATCAGAGATCTTGCCAAACACCATCGATGTGGTGAATAAAAAACCAAATAAATAATAAAAACATTAGCGGAGTTTTAAATAATTCAATCAGCTATGTATTTTGGTTAGATAATTGTATTTATTATTTTTCCTATTGTGTTTTTGGCATTTTACTTCCTTTTTAAATTCTATTCTTTGTTCCATTAGTAGTCTACAGTTATAGAGCAAGTGTTTGTAAGTAGTAATATCGCAGTAATAATTTGGTTGATCTGTTAGGACTAGACGATTAAAGTAAGAGTTTGTTGTTCGTTTCCTGTTATATAGGTTCGTCAAGTTATAGTCTGTTGTTAATTTTTGTCCACAATACTCTCATGTCTGGAATAAATAATTTTAAGAGTTGTTCTTTTCGTAATCATATATAGTTCCTGTCGCCATTTATCAATGGTGTCTGTTAGAATATATATATATATATATATATATATATATATATATGTGTGTGTGTGTGTGTGTGTGTTTAATCGGATGTATGAAATTCAAATGACCGTTTTTCAGGAAAATACTAGTATTATTATTTCTTTTATATAAAATACTATTAATACTCGAAGTATTGTCCCTTGTTATCTAGCGGCATTAGTCATCTGCTAGTCAATTGCTGGATCCCACGCTGATACCATTCCCTGGTATATACCCCTCCCCCTACTGACACGGATGGGAAATCTGCTTAGTTTACGCAGCCCCTGCGTTCGGACATTATTTCCACTTGCAGTCACCTCCAAGTAAGCCAGCGTGATATTGAATTCACACCTTTTCCGTAATTGAAAAAAAATAATAGATGAATTCAATTCTTCATCACTATTTTATAGTTGTATGCCGTCTAGTCTTCTATGTTGATTTCTTGATCTCCTGTAATAGGCATAGCGCTGAAGAAAAAGGAGGAGAGTGGAGAACTGAAAATTTCCTTCTAGAATAACTCGGAGCACGGTCTTATCAAGAATATCTAGGGGCTTCCATACTACAGCCCTCAAAGCACCCATGTAAGCCCCTCTGCCAAACCCCGTCAGCAGAGGGTTCTGGTCGATGATGCTGTCGTCTTACCTGTTGATCTTCGTGGGAAAGTTCGGGAAACCATTCGGAGGAACGCTGACGCTGGTCTGGTTGTTTTTCGTCAGCAAAGGGCTTGGACGTGTCCAGAAACATGAAAGATAATGTTAACCGCCATCTACTCTTCATGGGCAAAATGGAAAGGGCAGTAGAGTGGTCATCAACTTAGTCCTCAGCAGTCAGCAAAGAGATTAGAAACTTTTCAACATTTATTGAAAAACCCCTTCTGATACGAGGTTTTTACCTTTGTCACCTCTGATGAAAAGTAGGTTTTCTGGCAAAATCCGAATAGCCGTAAGCAATGTCTAGATGACAAACCTCTTTTCTGGTTGCTGCAAGGGAGCGATTCGGGAAAAAAAATCAATGCTATAGTTTTTTTTTTTTTTTGAATTTGGTAGGTGTTATTCAGGACGAATTTGTTCCTGATGGATACTCTATGAATTATGAACTTAGCTGCGAACAACTGGAAAGATTGTAAGCGAAGTTGTCAAAACCTAACTATATTCTTCATCGTTTAGATATTCTAAATTCCAAAAACGGATTTTATTTACATAGAAAAAAAAAGTCCGTCACGCAGGGGCTGCGTAAACTAAGCAGATTTCCCACGTGAAGTTTTACAATAGAGAAATCTGCCTAATAACAACTGTAGTAGTAAGAAACCTCTAAACCTAAAAAACATTATTTAGGGCGTAATAACCCAGTAGTTTCTAGCCCAAAAAACAGTTAACCTAACCTCTAAACCTATTCACGAGGGACGATAGTTATGGAAACGGCCGCCAGAGCTCTCGTCGGAAACTCCGAACATAGCCTATTGGTGACCATACGCAGAATACAAATGCAAATATCTCGGTTAATATTCAAGATAGAGAAAAATTATCTTTATTATTATCTCTATAGAACAGTAGTGGCAACTTTTGACATATTGCGGGCGAAACTATAGTGTGCAAATACGTTGGCGGGCCGCTTTTAAAAGTAGTGCATTTTAAAGTAGTGTTTATAATTTTTGACGATAGATATCAGACATGAAATTATACGATAATGTAATTATAATACAATTTAATAAAAAAAATATCAAATGAAAACAATAGGTACAACATTGTAATTCAATCTTAAAATTTGGAATTTTTACAAACGACGGAAGTGAAATAGCGACACCGAAATCAATGAGACACTTGAGCTTGAATTTTGGACACTAATCCATCGATGTTTGGATTAATTCCACTGATTAAAAGACGAAAAGAATTTTCCAAATTATCGTCAGCCAGCCTTGTACGATGTTTTGATTTATTAATTTTCACCATTTACAGAACTATTCGCATTTATAAGTACTGTCAAACGCACAAATCTCTAATCTTCCTCATTTGGAGTAAGTAGTGTAAAAGTTTTGTTTAATTGGGTTTTTCAAAATGTCTCGTGGGCCGGCTGTTGCCCACATATGCTATTGAGGGTGTGAAGACTATAGCACAAATGTTTTCTTTTCTTCTTTTTATTTATACTATCTTCCAAGATGCATAGACTTTCTTTGAATTTTCTTTCTCAAACATTGTGGGAGCGTTCATCTATTTTAAACATAATAGTTTAACAAATAATTTTAATTATATTGAATTCCCCTCCTCGCCGTTTTTCGTGTCACCATGTACATCCTACTAGGCACGGTTGATAGTAATTTTATATTGAGGTAGTTATAGCAGAAGTCAAAATCAACAATTTCATTAATACACTCTTCCAAATTCTAGTGGAAAATCTGGTGACAGGGATATTCATTTATATTGCAAGTGGTTGCAGGTAAACAAGAGGTGTTGCGAAACGGTTTACTTAAGATAAAAGGGATAAAAAACGGGATATAATGTTGTATGTAAGGGAGGAGGTTAATCCGAGTAAGTGGTTACCGGCAATACACCGCCCTCTCTCGGCCTTATATCATATTACAGGATCAGTAGCCTCCGTTTATACTCACTGGTACTGATTTACCTAAGGGTTGTATATCGGAATGATAT